>JAINUG010001439.1:5000-22816 GCA_029706075.1 Aldrovandia affinis | reverse complement strand
AGCTTCAAGAGCCAGGCGCGCAATCTCCCCCTCAAACACACACGCTCTGCCCCACACACACACCCTCACACACACGCTCTGCCCCACACACACGCGCTCTGCCCCACACACACACCCCCTCACACACACCCCCTCACACACACGCTCTGCCCCACACACACACACCCCCTCACACACACCCCCTCAAACACACACGCTCTGCCCCACACACACACACCCTCACACACACGCTCTGCCCCACACACACACGCTCTGCCCCACACACACGCTCTGCCCCACACACGCGCTCTGTCCCACACACACCCCCTCACACACACGCTCTGCCCCACACACCCCCTCACAAACACGCTCTGCCCCACACACCCCCTCACAAACACACCCCTCACACACACGCTCTGCCCCACACACACCCCCTCACAAACACACCCCTCACACACACGCTCTGCCCCACACACGCCCCCTCACACACGCGCTCTGCCCCACACACACGCGCTCTGCCCCACACACACCCCCCACACACACGCGCTGCCCCCTCACACACACACGCTGTGCCCTACATCCACCACACGCCCCTGACACCCGCTAAAGAGAGCACGCCTGAGGATGTTTACTGTGTGTGTGCCGCTGTTTGCATGTATTAAAAACCATGCAGTGAAAGGCAGTGGATAGCGTAGCGGTCTAACGCACTGTATCTTGGCTGGTACGATACGAGTGTGCGCTGCCTGTCAGGGACGCGGTTCTAAACCCGTCTCGACCAGAGTGGCCCTGGTCGTCAGCCCCGATCGGGGGCGGCGTTTGGCTGTCCGCCCCAGGGGGGAGGGGGGAGGGTGAGCCGGCTCAGGTCCGCCGTGAAGAGTTTGCTGCCCTCTGAGAATTAGCTTGCCTCGTAGAGACGAGCGGCGGACTCGTGTGGGGAGGGTAAATGTAAATAAATAGAGGGTGTAATTGGTCACTAAATTGAGAGAAAAACTAGAAAAAATCCGAAACAACAAAAAAAAGACTCATGCAGTGGCGGAGTTTCTGCTCGCTGGCCGTCAGACTACGAGCGCACAAACACAAAACATGACCTAGAGAGGACCAAACAAACTCATCGAAAACCTGCAACAACTACTTGACATATGATTGGACGTCTTGTTTTAAGATGGTTTGAAAAGCAGGTTTAAATAAACACCCTGCTGATTGTGTGGAGCAGGTGGCAGCTGTAATCACTGGCAAGAGAACTCAGAGTGGTGCAAACTGAACGGGTTTTGTGTTGTGTTGTGTTGTGTTGTGTTGTGTTGTGTTGTGTTGTGTTGTGTTCATACAATGCGCTGTTTGGGTTTAAATGTGTGTATTCTGTTTGTAAAGTTACTCAAACTCACTGTGTGGCCAGAACCTGAGAATGTGGCATTTTCACAAACGTGCTGCACACACACACACACACACACACACACACACACACACACACACACACACAACACACAGCACACAAACAACCCAGAGTGGTCGTAAGAGCATGAATTTATAGTGGACCATCCAGCCATTGTGAGTACACATTCCCAATCTCAGTTACTCTGTATAGGTTATGGTTTCAAATTGGTCATACAATTGCATGTTCAATTCTGGGGTTTAGGAAATGGCCGCCCAATCCTGCGCCCCGTATCGGATCAGCCCCATCCAGGAGTCTGAGAGGGCGTCTCTGTGGAGGGCCAGACAGAAGAGTTTTCAAGGTCAATCCCTGTAAAATTCCTGGGGGAGGGGAGGGGGGGTCCATCTCCAGAATTGATGTCGAACACACATCAGACAAATGTCTTACAGCGTCTCCTGGCTGGTGCTGGTAATGGGGGCGGGGGCATATTAGCGGTTTGTGCTGAGGGGGGTTGTGCTGTGTGGCAGTAAATCTTAAAAATGTTCCCTTTTAAAAGGGATCTTTACGAGCGCAGCGGGTGACAGCTGAAACTGAAGCGGGGGGGTAGAGCAGGGGGGTCGTCTGAGGACACCGCCCGCTCACAACAGCAGCGGGACGTCCCGGCACAGGCAGGCCTCTGAGCGCCGGGGGAGGGAACGACCGCGCTTTAGACCACACTGACCGTGGGGGTACACAACCTGACCGTGATTTAGACCACACTGACCGTGGGGGTACACAACCTGACCGTGATTTAGACCACACTGACCGTGGGGGTACACAACCTGACCGCGCTTTAGACCACACTGACCGTGGGGGTACACAACCTGACCGTGCTTTAGACCACACTGACCGTGGGGGTACACAACCTGACCGCGCTTTAGACCATGTTCAAATGTATTTGTAGAGCGCTTTTCACAAATGCATTGTCACAGAACGCTTAACAGAGGGGGAGCCCAGGCCTAGACCCCCCAAAAGCAAGCCTAAAGGCAACAGTGGCAAGGAAAAACTCCCTTGATAGGGAGAAACCTTGGGAGGAACCAGACTAAAAGGGGGAGCCCATCCTCTTCTGGCCGGCACAGGGTGTGTCCAAAAAATACCGTATCATATTGAGTCCATGTTCAAATACAACTGTGATTCAAGACCTTGTTCAAATATGACTGTATTTCACGACTGACTGAGTTCAACATGACCGTGATTTATGCCCATGTTCAAATATGAATGTGATTTAAGACTTAAAGAAACACAGAACACTCTGTTAATTTGTATATAAACTGTAGCTGGGAAATAAATGGTCCCAGTCTGTTCTCTGAATGTGAACTGAACTGTGTGTGTTGTGGGCGCACGTCATGTCCAACGAATCTACGTTTTTAGTCGTTAGTATAAATCTATTTTATGTCACTGACAATAAAAAAACTTTTATTCTTTAACAAAGACCATGTAGTGTGTAACTGACTCAACAACAACAACTCCTGCGGCGAGCTGTGGACACAAGATACAATTCTGAAAAGTGAAACCACCCAAGCGTCTGGTGCAGGCGGGGTGGATTTCACAGAGCAGTAATGCCTCCACACACACACACACACACACACACACACACATACACTCACTCTCACACACACACACACACACACACACACACACACACACACACACACACACACACACACTCACACACTCACACACACTCGCACATACACTCACTCTCACACACACACACACACTCGCACGCACGCATGCACGCACTCACACACACTCACACACACTCACAAACATACACACACACTCACACACACACTCACACACATACACTCACACACACACACACACACATACACTCACTCTCACACACACACTCTCACACACACACTCGCACACACGCACGCACGCATGCGCGCACACACACACACACACACTCACACACTCACACACTCACACACACACACACACACACACAAACAGCAGGGCTCCATCCTCCAGCGCAGAATCCTGCTGCTGCTGTTTCCCTGGTCTGGCCGAGCTGGCACGGGGATTTAACACAGAGGTGTGTCCTGAGCAAACACTGCCTCCTTCTGGCGGACACCGGAAGTGCACACAAAGTATCTGTGGCAAGAATTTTTCATTCAGGGTCAAATTACTTTGCACTAAAATAAAAGTCCCGCTTCTGAATCCCTGCAGGCGGGATGTTGTTGTGTCCTTGAACGAGGGAGTTCACCTCAACCGCCTCGGTGGAGAATAAAAATTAATGCAAGGGTTGTAAACTGCATGAGAAAACTGGCAGGATGTAAAATGGTGAGCGTTTGTTTTTGTAGGTTGGGGATAAAGGCTGGGCCAGTAGGAGGAAGATGAATGACAACATCACACCCCAATAAGGCAACGGATATGAACTGAGGCAGGAGGATGAGAAATCACACAACATCCTTGGCAAGAAAATCACAAACTTATCATGATCTCTTTCCTCTGTCGCTCCAGAACAGCCTTGCTGTCAGGCCTGGGTTGTGTGCGTCAGGCAATCGACCGTTAATGAGACAACTGCCTCTTAATAAACGCGTCTGCAGAGTCACGTGTGCGTAGCCAGAGCAGGAAATGGGAAGTGATGGGCGGCAGTGGCTCAGTGGTTAGTGATACGGGCTGGCAAGGGGAGGGTTGCTGGTTCAAATCCCAGGAAGGCCAAATGAAAAAACAATGAACTGGAAACCGGAGGGAGGCTAGTTCACTTCCTGGGGCACTGCTGTAGTGCCCTTGAGCAAGGCACTGAACCCCTAAACTGCTCCAGGGGCGCTGTACTATGGCTGACCCTGCGCTCAGACCTCTCTGATGGAATACATATGTATAGTGGTCTGTGTGTGTGTGTGTGTGTGTGTGTGTGTGTGTGTGTGTGTGTGTGTGTGTATCTAGGAGATATGTGAAAATACCAATTCCAATTACCTTGTGTGTAATATGAAATAAAGAATATTCTATTCTTCTTCTATCCTATGCATGGACTTCCTTTATCTTCCTTTTTCCGTTAAAATGGCTGCTGGCAAACTCCTCTGAGCCACAGGAAGCCAGGAGCCTTGAATCCGGGCCCAGGCTCCATTCATCAGGAAGGTGAGTCCAGCGGCCGGGACAGCCACTCTTTTGTATCACGGAGCCACTCAGACGATTGTTATCAGATCTGGATCAGCGGCACTAATTACAGCAGGAAGGCCCACAGACAGAGAGACCTGGAGACTGGAGCGGAGTCGAGCGACAAAGCGGACCGGAGCCAAACGCAGGCAGACTCCTCCTACACAAGCTTCTCTTTCTCACAAAGTACATTTCTGCTTAACAAGGCCACGGTTAACTGCTGCTAACATAAATGTGTGCACACACACTCACACTCACACACATACTCTCACACACACACACACACACACACACACACACACACTCACACACACACTCTCTCACACACACACTCACACACACACACACCACACACACACACACACTCTCACACACACACTCAGACACACTCACACACACACACTCACACACACTCACTCACACACATACTCTCACACACACATACACATTACATTACAGGCATTTAGCAGACGCTCTTATCCAGAGCGACTTACAGTTTACATTTCTTTACAATACATTTATACAGCTGGATATTAACTGAAGCAATTCAGGTTAAGTACCTTGCTCAAGGGTACAATGGCAGTGCCCCACCTGGGGATTGAACCTGCAACCTTAACGTTACAAACCCAGCTCCCTAACCATTATACCACACTGCCCACCACATATGCACTCTCACATACACACTTCAACACACACACACACACACACACACACACACACACACGCGACACACACACACACACACACACACACACACACACACACACACACACACACACACACACACACACACACACTTCCCTGTGCGTTTCCTCGGTAACGGACGCGCGTTCTTTCAGCCTCGTGGAGCGGTGGATGCAGTTGTCACGGTTACCTGATGCGGCTGCGAGCTGGACCATCTGCTGTGGGGGGGGGGGAGCCAGCGGTCCTGGGGGCCGGAGCTCGCTGCAACTACAGAGTTACACACCGTCAGCACACTGACCCCCCACCTCTCACACACACTCTCACACTCTCACACTCACTCTCACACACACTCTCACACTCTCTCACACACACACCGTAAGCAAACTGACCTCGCTCTGACACACACACACACACACACACACGCACACACACACGCTCTCACACACTCTCACATACACTGTGTGTGTGTGTGTGTGTGTGTGTGTGTGTGTGTGTGTGAGTGTGTGTGTGTGTGTGAGAGTGTGTGTGTGTGTGTGTGTGAGAGTATGTGTGTGTGTGTGTGTGTGAGATAATGTCCGAGTATGATCCAGTCCTAAGGGCCCTCTGGACTGTATCAGGCGTTCATCACGAGGGCAGCCCCACGTTTATGGCCAGTTTGACCAGGTGTCTCGAGAGGCCAGTGAACAGTGAGAGATTATCAGCGTTGACACAGCAGTGCTCACCCCACAGACCATAATCACAATCAGCGTTCGGCATTGGCCCTGCGGGTGCAGTGAGTAAACCCTGTTCACCAAGCCTCCACCTCATGAATTATTCAAACGCAGTAATTCACAAAGGCAATCTTGATATTGTTCATTTTGAAAAGGGGGGAAATTGCCAAGTTTCTGTTTTTCATTTTTCTGATGCAGGCAGAACAATATCGCCTCAGTCAAGTCTTAAAAAGAAAACACAAATACAATGATTGATACTGCGATCGAATCTTCAACACCTCCTCAGGCAAACCCTCCGCTCCCCGCGGGCCACATTCCAAACCATTTCAGAGGCGCTTCTGATCTAAAACGAGGCTGGACAGCGCAGACGAGCAGCAGAAGGAGATGTAAGATCTCGACGGGAGAGCAGTACAGCACAGAACAGGACTCGGGCGCAAACAGAAACACTTCTATCAGCTCTCTGCCCTGGCTCTGGTGAGACGGCGGTTATATTCAGATCCACACGCTCTGCTGAGTTCAGCAGTTTTACAGGATAAATCGTTCTCTCTCTCGTAGGTCCGAGGGGGTCTGAAGGCCGGGTCCATCCATTCTGCTCAGAGTCGGAGTCTGAGTTCAGGAGTTATTCAACTCGGAGTTCAAAGCCATTCTAGAACACACTGTTATACTCCATTCTAATATAATAATAATATAATATACGCCATTTAGCAGACGCTTTTATCCAAAGCGACTTACAGTAGTGAATGCATACACTTTTCAGTATATGTGGCCCCAGTGGGGATTGAACCCACAACCTAAGCGTTGCCAACGCTGTGCTCTACCAACTGAGCCACAGAGAACCATTCTAGAACACACTGTTATACTCCATTCTGGAATACATGCTCTCATGCAAAAGAAAAGGGAAGGCTCTACTAATCTTCACAGCTATTTTTATGGCGTAAAATTCCACAGATCAAGGCATTCTGATAAAGCTGTTCTTCTGTTTGTTTGGCATGTGTGTATTTATAGGGGTATAAATACACAAATCCCCTTCAAACCGGCTATAATTGGCTTCAAGTTTGGGAGAAAAACAGGGAAAAATCTGAAACAAAATGTATTAAAAAACTAAAATAGAAAAACTCACTGAAGGGCGAGCCAATCAAATCCACCATTAGGCCTGCCTGACAGAGCAACAGAGCCACGCCCACGTGCCACGCCCACCAACATGTGGACAACCATCCAAAAGAATTCATTCATTCACACTGAACCACCGTCACTGGCTCCCGACTTTCGCATCCCATTTAACCACGAGCGCGTTACTGGGTCTGCCGCTGTCGCTCAGGAGAGCCTAGCGGAGATGACCACCGCGAGGCGCTGCTGATCTGAGCACCATCGTCACAGAAGGGAATCAGACCCTTAAAACTGTGTCTGAACATTTCTGACTGGAATAAAAAGGAGTGTTTTTCCCTCCCTGCTAATATAAACAGCCGTGCGCGCAGGCAGGTCAGGTTAGTATTGTTCAGTCGTTCGTCACGATGAACCCAGAGGCCACTGCAGCAAATGAGCTTTAATTTGGAGACGGATCACAAAAACGCATATTAATTATCTCATTTGCATATATTATGTCACTCAATTGTGCATTCTGAGTCACTGCGAGGCCTCAGTTAATTGGTGGGCTGACCCGTTAAATGGAATGTTTGACAAAGTTGAGCAGGACTCTTGCAGGGACGCTGAAACTCTCCTTCATCCTCAGCTCCGACCCTCAGCCCCTCCTCCTCCTCATCGATCTCATTAACATTCAGAGGGAGACGAAGTCAGAGGACAAGAAAACAAGCAACAGCACAGAGACGCTGGGGAGAAATGAGACACCTCACACACACATCATCTGATGCAACGCGCGTGTGTGTGTGTGTGTGTGTGTGTGAGTGAGTGTGTGTGTGAGGGTGTGAGTGTGAGTGTGGGTGTGTGTGTGTGTGTGTGTGTGTGTGGGTGTGTGTGTGTGTGTGAGTGTGTGGATGACTGTGTGTGTGTGTGTGTGTGTGTGTGTGTGTGTGTGTGTGTGTGTGTGTCTGTGTGTGTCTGTGAGTGAGTGTGAGTGTGGGGGTGTGTGTGTGTGTGTGTGTGTGTGTGTGTCTGTGAGTGAGTGGGTGTGTGTGTGTGTGTGTGTGTGTGTGTGTGTGGGTGTGTGTGTCTGTGAGTGAGTGGGTGTGTGTGTGTGTGTGTGTGTGTGTGTGTGTGTGTGTGTGTGTGTGTCTGTGAGTGAGTGTGTGCATGTGTGTCTGTGAGTGAGTATGAGTGTGTGTGTGTGTGTGTGTGTGTGTGAGTGTGTGTGTGTGTGTGTGAGAGTGAGTGTGTGTGTGTGCGTGTGTGCATGTGTGTGTGTGTGTGACTGTGTGTGTGTGTGTGTGTGTGTGTGAGTGTGTGTGTGTGTGTGTGTGTGTGTGTGTGTGTGTGTGTGTGTGTGTGTGTGTGTGAGAGCGTGTGTGTACAGCGAGCCTGGTTTCCATAGCTGTAACTCCATCACGGTTTTGTCTTTCAGTGACAGGCAGGTTCAGAGGCTATAATGAGGCGGTGCATGAGGGGGTCAGGGCAATTACAGACACAGAGCGCGGGGAGGTGGGTGAGCCGTGCTACGCACTTCAGCTCTCTCTCTCACTTCTTTTAGCTTTATATAAATGAAACACACACACACACACACACACACACACACGCCTTATCTCCAGTCACTCATCACTCCCTACACCCCAGCCAGACCCCTCCGCTCCGCCTCCTCTGGGAAACTGACTGCTGCTCCTTTTCCTTCCTTGTGCTACAGGTACAGTATGATGCAACAATGATGTCTATTGCTGTATTACTGCACTGATCTCTTGAGTTAACAATGACTAATCTTACCATGTATTAATGCACATTAATTACACACACACACACACACACACACACACACACACACACACACACACACACACACACACACATACATACATACACACACTCACATACATGCATACACACACACACACACACACATACATACATACATACACACACACACATACATGCATACACACACACACACACACACATACACACACACACATACATACATACATACATACACACACACACTTAGGGGCACACAGAGTGTGTTCACACAGAGGACACCAGTGTAGAATCTGACAATGGCCAATATTTCATAATCACACTTGTAAACCACGAGAGGCTTCTGTGACCCTCACTGACACTGCAGACAACAATCATCATCTCTCCCCCTCAATCTGTGTCACTCTCACTTTCTCCTCTCTCTCTCCCTCTCTCTCTGCTCACTGCTCACAGCTCACAGCTCTCTCTCTCTCTCTCTCTCTCTCTCTCTCTCTCTCTCTCTCTCTCTCTCCCCTCAATCTGTGTCACTCTCACTTTCTCCTCTCTCTCTCTCCCTCTCTCTCTCTGCTCACAGCTCTCTCTTTCTCTCTCCCTCCCTGTCTCTGTCTCTCTCATTCTCTTTCCCTCTCCCTCCCTGTCTCTGTCTCTGTCTCTCTCATTCTCTCTCTCTCTCTCTCATTCTCTCACTCCCTCTCTGATGCTGCTGCATATATGACAGAGAGCTAATATTGCCGCATGTGTACCAGGCTCCATACCTTAAACGCACTGATGGTGACGACACCCAGAGAGAGAGAGGGAGTGTGAAAGAGAGAGAGGTAGAGGTAGAGGTAGAGAGAGGCGAGAGAGGAGAGAGAGAGAGAGAGAGAGAGAAAGAGGGGGTGAGAGAGATAGAGAATAAGAGGGAGAGGGAGTGAGAGAGAGACAGAGAGAGGGAGGGAGTGAAAGAGAGAGGTAGAGGTAGAGAGAGAGAGATAAAGAGAGAGAGAGAGACAGAGAGAGAGAAATAGATTTGGTGTCTGAAGCCAGATGCTGTTCTCTGGCTTGACCCTTAGCGGGCAGGAAGTAATCTCATTACCGCGCGTGACCTCCGTGCCCCCCCTGCCGGCGGCCCGACTGCGAGGCGGTTTACAGGATGACCCCCCAGGTCTCTGAGCCGCGCTTAACCCCGTCCCGCCAGGCAGGAGGGTGTCTGCAGGATCATCCCTAAACCCAGACCACCGTCGCGTGACACGGAGAAATCCAGCTCAGAGCTCAGAGGTCACAACCGCATCAACGCCAAGGGAGTTCAACAGCACAACGGCCTCAGACTAGAAGTCCACTACTGGGCGGCACGGTGGTGCAGTGGATAGCACTGTCGCTGCACAGCAAGAAGGTCCCGGGTTCGAATCCAGGCCGGGGGCCTTTCTGTGTGGAGTCTGCATGTCCGCGTGGGTTTCCTCCGGGTACTCCGGTTTCCCCCCACAGTCCAAAGACATGCACGTTAGGCTAATTGTCTAAATTGCCCTGTAGGTATGAGTGTGTGAGTGAATGGTGTATGTGCCCTGCGATGGATTGGCGACCTGTCCAGGGTGTATTCCTGCCTCTCGCCCCAATGCATGCTGGGATAGGCTCCAGCCCCCCCCCACAACTCTGACCGGGAATCAGCGGCTTAGATAATGAATGAATGGATGAATGACATCACAGCTAATGAATGAATGAAAGGAACATCACTCCTGATGACCTATCACAGCCGGAGAAGAAGACCTCCTCCCTCCTCTGCTCTTCTGTTTACGCCCAGGGGCATCCAAACAGCTGAGAGGGAGGTGTGCAGGTTCTCCAGAACGCACGGCGTTGAGCCGCATGCGAGACCCTCAGACTGGGAGGAGAACCAGAACAGGACGTCTCTCGGTGAGCTGGTGATGTCCTTTATATATATAGTTTATATATTTATTTTTTTCTTCAAATTTTTGTCAATTTTCTTTTTATATATATATATTTTTTCCTTTATATATATATTTTATGTATATACATTTTTTTGTCAATTTTTTTTATATATTTTTTTTTCCTTCATATATATATTTTATATATATTTTTTTTTGTCAAATTTTTTAGGGTTAGGATTAGGGTTATAAATATATATATTTTTTAATTTATATATTTTTTCCTTTATATATATATTTTATATATATATTTTATTTTGTCACATTTTTTTGTCAATTTTTTTAATATATATTTTTTTCCTTTATATATATATTTTATAAAATATTTTTTTTTTTTTGTCAAATTTTTGGGGTTAGGGTTAGGGTTATAAATATATATATTTATTTATTTATTTAAATATATATTTCAAATTAATTTAAAATATTTTAAATTATTATTATTATTATTATTATGACAAAAAATGTGACAAAATAAAAATAAATTAATATTAAAAATATTAATATTAATAATTAATAATAATAATTAATAATAGTAATTCATATTATTATTAGTATAATTATTATTATTATTAGGGTTAAGGTTAGGGTTAGGGTTAATTACTAATAATAATAATTATGTATATATATTTTTTTTGTCAAAATTTTTTGTAAATATTTTTTTAATATATATTTATTTCCTTTATATATATATATTTTTTTTTTTTTGGTCACATTTTTTTGTCAATTTTTAAAAATATATATTTTTTCCTTTATATATATATTATATTTTTTTTTGTCAAATTTATTATTATTATTATTATTATTAATAATTATTATTATTATTATTATTATTAATATTTTTAATTATATATATATATTATATATATATTTTTTATATATATTTTTTTTCCTTATATATATTTTATATAAATTTTTTTTTTTGTCAATTTTCTTTTTATATATATATTCTTTTCCTTTATATATATATTTTATTTTTATTTTTTTGTCACATTTTTTGTCAATTTTCTTTTTTATATATATATTTTTTTCCTTTATATATATATTTTATATATTTGTATTTTTTGTTCACATTTTTGTCAATTTTTTTATATATAATTTTTCCTTTATATACATATTTTATATATTTATTTTTTTGTCAAATTTTTGTGTCAATTTTTTAAAATATATATATATTTTCCTTTATATATATATATTATATATTTTTTTTTTTGTCAAATTTTTAGGGTTAGGGTTAGGGTTATAAATATATAAATATTTTTAATTTATATATATTTTTCCTTTATATATATTTTATATATACTTTTTTGTGTCAAATTTTTTGTCAATTTTCTTTTTTAATATATATATATTTTTTCCTTTATATATATATTTTATATGTTGTTTTTTTGTCAAATTTTTTTGTACATTTTTTTTATATATATATATTTTTCCTTTATATATATATTTTATATATATATTTTTAATATATATATTTTTTCCTTTATATATATATTTTATATATATTTTTTTTTTGTCAATTTTCTTTTTATATATATATTTTTTCCTTTATATATATATTTTATATATATATTTTTGTCACATTTTTTTGTCAATTTTTTAAAATATATATATTTTTCCTTTATATATATATTATTATTTTTTATTTGTCAAATTTATTATTATTATTATTATTATTATTATTAATAATAATAATTATTAATATTATTTTTTGTCAACATTTTTGTGTCATTTTTTTGTCACATTTTTATATATATATTGTATGTATATATTTTTTTGTCACTTTTTGTAAATATTTTTTAATATATATTTTTTCCTTTATATATATATTTTATATGTTTTTTGTACATTTTTGTACATTTTTTAATATATATATTTTTTCTTTATATATATATTTTATATATATATTTTTTTAATATATATTTTTTCCTTTATATATATATTTTATATATATTTTTTTTGTCACAAATTTTCTTTTTTTTATATATATATTTTTTTTTTTATATATATATTTTATATATATTATTAATAATAATAATTATTAATATTATTTTTTTACCAACATTTTGTGTCATTTTTGTCACATTTTTTTATATATATATTGTATGTATATATTTTTGTCACTTTTTTGTAAATATTTTTTTAATATATATTTTTTTCCTTTATATATATATTTTATATGTTGTTTTTGTACATTTTTTTGTACATTTTTTTAAAATATATATATTTTTTTCCTTTATATATATATATATATTTTTTTAAATTTATATTTTTTTTCCTTTACATATATATTTTATATATATATATATTTTGTCACATTTTTTTGTCAATATTTTTATATATATCTTTTTTCTTTTATATATATATTTTATATATTATTATTTTTTGTCCAATTTTTATGTCAATTTTCTTTTTATATATATATATTTTTTTTTATATATATATTTTATATATATTTTTTTTTACATTTTTTTGTAATTTTTTTAATATATATATATTTTTTTCCTTTATATATAATATACTTTTTTTTTTTGTCAAATTTTTTTGTCAATTTTCTTTTAAATATATTTTTTTCCTTTATATATTTTTTATGCATATTTTATTTTTTTTTTCAAATTTTTTTGTAAATTTTTTTTAATATATATTTTTTCCTTTATATATATATTTTATATGTTGTTTTTTTTGTCAAATTTTTTTCCTTTATATATATATTTTATATATATATTTTATATATATATATTTTTTTTGTCAAATTTTTTTCCTTTATATATATATTTTTATATTTTTTTAATATATATATTTTTCCTTATATATATATTTTATATATATTTTTTAATCAATTTTTTCTTTTATATATATATTTTTTTGTGTTATATATTTTCAATTTTTTTTTAAATTTTTTTGTCACATTTTTGTCAATTTTTTTTTATATATATATTTTTATTATATATATATTATATATTTTTTATTTTGTCAAATTTATTATTATTATTATTAATAATAATAATAATTATTAATATTTTAACATTAATTTATTTTTATTTTTTGTCAAACAAATTTGTCACATTTTTTATATATATATATTTTTCCTTTATATATATATTTTATATATATATTTTTTTAATATTTTTTTATATATATTTTTTCCTTTATATATATATTTTATATATTTATTTTTTTGTCAATTTTTTTTTTTATATATATTTTTTTCCTTTATATATATATTTTATATATATATTTTTTGTCACATTTTTTGTCAATTTTTTTAATATATATATTTTTCCTTTATATATATATTATTTTTTTTATTTGTCAAATTTATTATTATTATTATTATTATTATTATTATTAATAATAATAATTATTAATATTATTTTTTTTGTCAACATTTTGTGTCATTTTTTGTCATATTTTTTATATATATATTGTATGTATATATTTTTTGTCACTTTTTTGTAAATATTTTTTAATATATATTTTTTCCTTTATATATATATTTTATATATTTTTTGTACATTTTTTTGTACATTTTTTTAAAATATATATATTTTTTCCTTTATATATATATATATTTTTTTAAATTTATATTTTTTTCCTTTATATATATATTTTATATATATATATATTTTGTCACATTTTTTGTAAAAATATTTTTATATATATCTTTTTTTTTTTATATATTTTATATATTATTATTTTTTGTCCAATTTTTTTATGTCAATTTTCTTTTTATATATATATATTTTTTCCTTTATATATATATTTTATATATTTTTTTTTTTTTGTAATTTTTTTAATTTTTTTTTAATATATATATATTTTTTCCTTTATATATGTATTTTATATATACTTTTTTTTTGTCAAATTTTTTTGTCAATTTTCTTTTTTAAATATATTTTTTTTCCTTTATATATTTTTTTATGCATATTTTATTTTTTTGTCAAATTTTTTTGTAAATATTTTTTAATATATATTTTTTCCTTTATATATATATTTTATATGTTGTTTTTTTTGTCAAATTTTTTCCTTTATATATATTTTTATATATATTTTATATATATATATATTTTTTTTTGTCAAATTTTTTCCTTTATATATATATTTTATATATTTTTTTAATATATATATTTTTCCTTTATATATATATTTTATATATTTTTTTTTGTCAATTTTCTTTTTTATATATATATTTTTTTCCTTTATATATATATTTTTTTAAATTTTTTTTGTCACATTTTTTGTCAATTTTTTTATATATATATTTTTCCTTTATATATATATTATATATTTTTTTTTGTCAAATTTATTATTATTATTATTAATAATAATAATAATTATTAATATTTTTAACATTAATTTATTTTTATTTTTTGTCAAACAAATTTGTCACATTTTTATATATATATATTTTTCCTTTATATATAGTTTATATATATTTATTTTTTTCACATTTTTGTCAATTTTCTTTTTAATATATATTTTTTCCTTTATATATATATTTTATGTATTTATTTTTTTGTCTAATTTTTTTGTAAATATTTTTTAATATATATTTTTTTCCTTTATATATATATTTTATGTTTGTTTTTGTCAATTTTTTTGTCAATTTTTTTATATATATTTTTTTCCTTTATATATATATTTTATATATATTTTTTTACATATATTTTTTTCCTTTATATATATATTTTATATATATATATTTTTTGTCAATTTTCTTTTTATATATATTTTTTTCCTTTATATATATATATATTTTTTTTTTGTCACATTTTTTCAATTTTCTTTTTATATATATATTTTTTCCTTTATATATATATTTTATATATTTGTATTTTTTGTTCAAATTTTTTGTCAATTTTTTATATATAATTTTTCCTTTATATATATATATTTTATATATTTATTTTTTGTCAAATTTTTTTGTCAATTTTTTTATATATATATTTTATGTATATATTTTTTTGTCACTTTTTGTAAATATATATTTTTCCTTTATATATAGTTTATATATATTTTTTTTAACATTTTTGTCAATTTTCTTTTTATATATATTTTTCCTTTATATATATATTTTTATGTATTTATTTTTTTGTCTAATTTTTTTGTAAATATTTTTTAATATATTTTTTTCCTTTATATATATATTTTATATGTTTTTTTTGTCAATTTTTTTTGTCAATTTTTTTATATATATATTTTTTCCTTTATATATATATTTTATATATATATTTTTTTATATATTTTTTTCCTTTATATATATATTTTATTTTATTTTTTTTTGTCAAATTTTTTTAGGGTTAGGGTTATAAATATATATATTTTTTAATTTATATATATTTTTCCTTTATATATATTTTATATATACTTTTTTTGTCAAATTTTTTTGTCAATTTTCTTTTTAAATATATATATTTTTTCCTATATATATATATTTTATATGTTGTTTTTGTCAAATTTTTTTGTACATTTTTTTATATATATTTTTTTTTCCTTTATATATATATTTTATATATATATTTTTTAATATATATATATTTTTCCTTTGTATATATATTTTATATATATTTTTTTTGTCAATTTTCTTTTTATATATTTTTTTTTTTGTCACATTTTTGTCAATTTTTTTAAATATATATTTTTTCCTTTATATATATATTACATTTTTTTATTTGTCAAATTTATTATTATTATTATTATTATTATTAATAATAATAATAATTATTAATATAATTTTTTTTTGTCAAAATTCTTTGTCATTTTTTGTAACAATTTTTTATATATATATTTTATGTATATTTTTTTGTCACTTTTTGTAAATATTTTTTAATATATATTTTTTCCTTTATATATATATTTTATATGTTGTTTTTTGTACATTTTTTTGTACATTTTTTAAAATATATATATTTTTTCCTTTATATATATATATATTTTTTTTTACATTTATATATTTTTTCCTTTATATATATATTTTATATATATATACATTTTGTCACATTTTTGTAAAAAATTTTTATATATATCTGTCCAATTTTTATGTCAATTTTCTTTTTTATATATATTTTTTCCTTTATATATATATTTTATGTATTTTTTTTTTTTTGTCTAATTTTTTTGTAAATATTTTTTTAATATATATTTTTTTCCTTTATATATATATTTTATATGTTGTTTTTTTGTCAATTTTTTTGTAAATTTTTTATATTTTTTTTTTTTCCTTTATATATATATTTTATATATATTTTTTTTGTCAATTTTCTTTTTATATATATATTTTTTTCCTTTATATATATATATATTATTTATTTTTTTTGTCACATTTTTTTGTCAATTTTCTTTTTATATATATTTTTTTCCTTTATATATATATTTTATATATTTGTATTTTTTTGTTCACATTTTTGTCAATTTTTTTATATATAATTTTCCTTTATATATATATTTTATATATTTATTTTTTTCAAATTTTTTTGTTTCAATTTTTTTAAATATATATATATTTTTCCTTTATATATATATTTTATATATTTTTTTTTTCAAATTTTTTAGGGTTAGGGTTAGGGTTATAAATATATTTTTTTTATTTATATATATTTTTCCTTTATATATATTTTATATATACTTTTTTTTCAAATTTTTTGTCCATTTTCTTTTTAAATATATATATATTTTTCTTTATATATATATTTTATATGTTGTTTTTTGTCAAATTTTTTGTACATTTTTTTATATATTTTTTTTTTTCTTTTATATATATTTTTTATATATATATTTTTTAATATATATATTTTTTTCCTTTATATATATATTTTATATATATATTTTTTTGTCAATTTTCTTTTTATATATATTTTTTTCTTTATATATATATTTTATATATTTTTTTTTGTCAATTTTTTAAAAATATATATATTTTTTCCTTTATATATATATTATATATTTTTTTATTTGTCAAATTTATTATTATTATTATTATTATTATTATTATTAATAATAATAATTATTAATATTTTTTTTTTTGTCAAATTTTTTTGTCATTTTTAGGGTTAGGGTTAGGGTTATAAATATATATATATTTTTTTTTATATATATTTTTCCTTTATATATATTTTATATATTTTTTTTTGTCAATTTTTTAATATATATTTTTTTCCT
>JAINUG010001438.1:0-22816 GCA_029706075.1 Aldrovandia affinis | reverse complement strand
CCTACGGCCATCGTAATAACAGTAAGACTGCTCGACCGAGGATTGTGGTTGGACGTGGGCTCCACTGAGAAGCTATGTGTGAGGAAAGTGTGCTGACGCAGGTACAGAAGGGAAGTACGCCCTCACCAAAAGACAGGAACCCAGGAATGGGAACCTCCACCACATCGATGCTTACGGCGATAACAAAACTATGATCGCAGTGGTAACTGGCAAACCAATGTGTAATTATACAATTACTTTTGATTAATAGCCAAGAGGTGAGTACAGTAACAGGTACAGAGTGGCAGACAATGTGTAAAGAAAAAAAAAGGAAGAAGAGAAACAAAGACGGGAGAAAAGTTTAGGGTGTAAAAAGGATGCGGGGGGGAAAAGTAACAATTGATAAGTAACAAAAACGATGCCTTAGGATTGAAATGGATACAACCTAGAACATGGAGAGAAGGGGGGGGCTAAGAGAAAGGACTGCTGCAGGGGCTGAATCTGTGAGCAGGCCAAATCCAGAAGCCACAAGAGAGGGAGGGAGAGCGGAGGGGAGGTATGGAATGGATATACAGCCAAGGGGATTGGGGAAATTGGGGGGATAAGAAGGAAGGTGTTCAAACTGGCTAGTCAGGTTTGAGGGATGTAGGCACAGGCCAGTCCTAACACAGCCAAATGCAGTCCGGGCTAGCCACCAGACACACCCAGAAGTTGTTGATCTGTCACGGGCGTGGCATGACAGGAGTGTTAGAACACACCATAAATGTGTAACAGCCTGCTTCAATACGGATGGCTGAATCAGCATTTCAGCATCCCAAAACTCAGACAGGTAAAAATGGCACTCACAGCAACGGGGCGCTTGTTATGACTATGTGAGGGTGGTTACTAATAAACAAAGAACCTGGGAAAACAGCTTCCTCAAAAAAAAAAAAATTCCCCAGAACGTGTGTAAAATCGGGATCTATTACTATCTGAATAATGTTGGCAGACTGAACTTAGCATATCGGCCCTTTTGGCCATTCAGCAAATGATACAGTCTCTCCATCCTTTTTGCTTCCTGCTTTTTTTCAGTGTACATTTCAAGAAGTTCAAGGTTGTTGGATGCAATAGAAAGTTGGTGATGGTTGTTTTAACCTTTGCAGAGAAAACATTTACAATTATACCACTGGGGCTGTAATGTGATTGCAATTGTAAGAATCTACTGTTATTAAGTTCATTATTTGGTGGGAAAAAAGCATTTAGTTACAACAAATATCAAAACAATAATATGAAAATGAGCTCTGCTTTTCATATCACAAAAATCATCTTATAACTCTTAAAATACCCAGTTTTAAAAAATAAAAAGCTAGGAGTCTGAGCCTTGGGAATTTACTTTGTCGTGAACGTGCTCAATATTTCAACCTTCAAGGCTACAAAAAATAATAATAACCATTCAATAACTATTCCATAATGATTATGTTCTCACAAAAGTATAATATTAATTCACCTTTTTTTTTTTATCTATAGGCACAACATAATTATAGTAATAGTCATGTAATTGTGGCACGATGTCTCTTCTGTTGCTCATATTATTTATTACAGTAAAAAATATTTTTACAAGTATGAATGTATTTGTTATCAAACCTACAGGGTTGTACATATGTCCTAGGACTCTGTGCCATCCTTGATATGTCTTGACATGTACATCGGGACATAACCATGTATTGTCATTTTTTAAAGTGAAATGTCAAAAAACTAAACTAAACTAAAACTGAAATGTATGGATCCGTGCAACTCTCCAAGCTCGTACCCTTTCCCCTTCTCCCTGTTCCTTTCTGCTGTTGCAATTTGTCTTCAACATCTTTCACAACCTCAAATGCATTCTTTCCGAGTTAGAACAGCTGTGACAAACCGTTCCAGACAAGCAAAGACAGGTACATAGTAGTGCAGGCAATTGTCTGTAATGTCCATTTCAATTCACAGTATCCAGAAGTGAAAACAACTCCATGACAAGGCTTTATATTTTAAACATGTTTGTACGACATGAATCTGTGCAATATATTTGTGATCTCCCAGCACTACCAACACCAAAATCTTCGGATCACAAGCCTTTTTGAATGATTTTATATTGTTAGCAAATTTAGTTATGTATGTATGTATTAGTCAGTCCTGCCACATAATATAATTATGAGGATTCTTGCAGTGATTCGCTGAATTTTCAGAGAAGGGAGGGACTCCATCCACAATGAAGTCATTACTCCACACCCATTAATCCACGCCCAGGCAGGATAGGACACAGATACTTATTAAGGATATAGTTAACCCATCAACTGGAAGAATCGGATCCACTATTTGCTATTCCAATTTTTTCATTTACATAAACATGCATTCAGTTTTCAACATCAATCAATAAAAATACTGGCTAGTAATATCTGCCAGGAATGTATGCCATTTACTCTTTTTCATTTTCAATTATTTATGCATGCATAACATATGTGATTGTCAATCAATATTTTCTCATTGTTTTATTTGTGCCTAAACACACATAATTTTTCATAATCTATGATGTAACGTTTACAACTATTAGTAAAGTTATTTGTAGGAAAAAAGTTTGTGTTTGTGCTGAACTAGAGGGGAAAAAAGCAATCTAGGTGCCAATGACAAATCTGTGAGTTCGGTGAGAAATGACTGCAGGCTTTCCACAGCGTGGATATTATTCCCTATCCTACAATAACCTCTACAATGCAAAATACCTTTCTAAATTTACATTTCAAATACTGCTTCCCCTGGCATTTTAAGCATCCATTCCCGAGAAGTGTTCCTGAATGCCGCGTGCCATTCTGTCCAGATGAAGAACAAAACAAAATGCAGTATGGTATTATATACAAACACGAGGCGTATTGCATATGTGAAGTCAAAGGTCCCTTATTTTATCACTGGGAAGTAGAACATGCCCTGGGCCAAACTGAAGGAGAGTGAAAGCCTTTGTGATTACTCTTTCCAGCCCTGAAGCAGCACAGGGAGGGAAGGGGGGCGGTCCAACCTTCCATTATAGTAATGACTGTCTACACAGAGCCCTATCTCAAGCAGAAACCATCTCAAAAAGGCTTCCATCTTTTTGTGAAAAGAAACAGTGTCCTATTGTCTAAAGGACTTTGAAAGTGGATTAAAGGGAGTTCGCGTATGAAATACATGAATTACCGGCATGTTGAAATGATGACACCTGCAGCTTAGTGTAAATGAGCCATTACTTGTGCACAAACCCTAATAAATCATTGACTAGAGTGACTACGTTTCTTTTTTTTGAACGATGACCATATTTAATGTGTAAACATTTGGTACAACACGTGACAGTGAACTGTGAACGTACAACAGTGAACTGTGTCAGACAAACTGTTGAGCTCATCTAGGGTCACATTTCAACAGGGATGGCAATAAGTCTAGTCTTATAAAACTCTACATTCACATTTACATTTTAGGCATCTAGCAGGCGCTCTTATCCAGAGCGCCCTACAAAAAGTGCATTTACACGTGGTAAGATTAATCATGGTTAGCGCAAGAGATCAGTGTAGTAACACTGCAACAGACTGGTGGCAGCTGCACACCATACACTGTAACACAGTGTGCGGCTGCCAACAATGTCCATTGCAGTGTTACTACACTGATCTCTGGCAGTCATGTGAACTTAGTTTAAGTAAAATCCAAATAAAATAATATAATAATGTTAGTACCCTATGGCAAGGCTCAAGAGGCTTTAAATGGCCAAACTGGTGTCATGCCATCTGTGTCCATTCTGAACTGCTGAGGGTACATCTACATAGACAGAGGGTAGGATTCCATATGAACTAAAACAATGCTTCTGTGTTATTTTGTGTTCTGTGGTTTAAGTTACGGGGCAAGGTCGGGGTCACAAAGTTGAGCTGGTGCATGTTTTGGGGGTGTAAATGGGCTCATAAATAGCTTATCAGGGAAGCCTTATATAGAACTAGGAAAAGAGAGAAAGAAAGAAAGAAAGAGGGAGAGGGAGAGATATCTCTGTATGACCTCAGCCCTGCACATTCATTCCCACTCCACACTCAGAGCACATACTGTCACACATTTGGAAACCATACCCACTGAAAATCGACAGATCCTCACACACAAACAGACACACGCACACACACACACACACACACACACATTCCAAACATCACAGGAGAGTCCTACATTTCATCTATCTACTGAAGTCAAATGTTGGACATGCCAACTCCTTCCTTTTTCCTTTTCTGGAACTTCAAACTTTGCAAGGACATTTGGATGCTGGTGAGGATTGTGAGTTACACGCAGGCAAGCAAATGTGCACACCCATGCACGCACGCTCACGCCCACAAGCACATGTGCGCGCACACACACTCACACGTATGCACACACACACACACACACACACACACACACACACGAGCACAGTTCTGCTGTTGAGCACAGCTCTGCGGCGTGCCTGCCATTCTGTTCCCGATTCGCACTCCAGAGGAATGTGAACTGCTAATGATCAGAGCGCTGGGAGTAAACACTGAGCTATTCTCATCAGTCAGACGCACATCACAGCGCTGTCAGCCTCCATTTCATCCACAACAACCTTACACCGTGCAAGCTTTCACAGCGCTCGCTCACATACGTACAGTCACACTGGGTCTGAGCACCTTCTAAAAACAAAAATGGGTGTGTAGGCTACTAGTAAATTCTCTTTTTATGCATCTGGTACTGTCGATAATTGTTTGGCAGGCGACATGATCAATAGTGACATAAACTGACGTATCAAAAATAACGTATTTGATTTATTTTTTTTAAGTTAACCTTTTTTTTAGGACTCTGCTAACATGATGATACATGAACTAACATAAGTTGAAAGATTTATACAAATGGGAAATGAAGAAGAAAAATTCAACAAAATACTGCTAAATTCTTTCAAAGCCCTTCTCTGGTGAATCAGCAACCTTGCACTTTCCTTAAGTGTTCAGCACCACAAGCTATCACACTGACCTCACCCACACAACTACTGTGTACACAGCACAAATACACCAGACTTCACAACAACACCAAAAAACACATGTACGTAAAAGGGCAGGCACATGTTCCAACAACAAACACTGGCCCTATAGGTCCACTGTGTGTCACACTCCTTCGTCGAGCTGACAGAGGTCAAAACTTCACAAGGTGTAGGCAATCACCGTCAATCAATTCACAGGGACTTGCAGTAGGCAGCATTGTTTTGAACAAAGCTTTCAGATTATTGTCAATTTCACACTTACTCTGTGGACCTAAACTTCCAACTTCCAAGGAGATTTTCACACTAGCAAATAGGAATTAGATGGCCCAATCTTTGCCCAGGTCACACTCAAAAGTGTGGAAATGAATACTGATTGAGGTGTAAAGCAATTATGCTAGAATTCTGGATTCATGCCTATCAAATATTGGAGCTGTTGAATGACATGCTCACCAACATTCACCCCCTGGCTTGTAAGTTCATATTAACCATACCTGGTGAGCCAACTGTTTAAGATTATATAGGGTAAAGGGTCTTCGATCTAGATTGCAACCATAAGCAGTACTGATTTTTTTTTTTTTACCAAACAATACCTTGATAAACAACCCAGTTTACCAGTTCTATAGCACAAGATATAACAATATTGAAAATATATCCTCTGCCAATATCCTCTGCCAAGTTGTAGTTAACAGGCTACATTAACTGTTTGGTGAGGAAAGCCATGTTATTTAATTGTTGCTAAACTCCCTTGACAGGGAGGAAACGAAATATAAGTAGTTATCAACTTTGCGGTAGCTAACAACGCTGTCTTTAGCAGACTAAGTCACCAGTTGAGATCTGGATCAGAATTGTGTTGATGATACATAGGATGCTAAGAGGTTTTTTTGTAGAAGCCAGGCCACAAAAAACAAATGAAGAGATCATACGCAAAAAACGATAAACGCCAGCATTCCTGCCAAAGGGAAACAAAACAAGCCGTGATTGAGATCACAGTGCCGTCTTTGCAATTTCCGAATGGTTTTGTTGCCAAACTCGATATATCTCATGCTTTATGCACATTTACCGCAAAGACGGCACTGTGTGATCTCAATCACGGCTTGTTTGGTTTCATTTTGGCAGGAATGACGCTTATCTGTTTTTGCATATTAACTCTTCAAGTACAGTAGCTAATGATTTGAGTTAAAAGACATAATGTGATGAACAATCTACTGATTTCTCGCTAGTCCTTGTTTATAGCCCTATTGCACATGCACGTGTGACTCTTCCTATGGTCTTCCTACTCCACAAGCGAGCCTGCTCCCTGCTGTGAAAGATCCCTGTGAAAGCAAACAAACCAGACTGAGAGAGCCTGGTCACAAATGCGATGGGAAACTCCCAACTCCACTACACTTTCAAACGGTTTTGGCAGAAAGGGGGGAAAAATCCCCAGCAACCATCAATGGCCATAGCCAGCACAGTGTACTCTACACTAAAAAACAAAGCCACACACAGCCATTGAAGTTCCCTGCAAAATCTGGAAGGGGCTTCCCCAACACAACCAATACAATCCAGCATGGGTTTAACAGCAAAGATCGTATTCAACTGCAGGGTAAACGTCCATTGCTAGTTGGGTTTGAATTGGTTGCTAATCATTTTTACAAAAAAAAACTGTGAAGGTTCAATGCCAGTGATGTCCACCTCAAATCTACTATACATATATACAGTAAGTAAGTTCAGTTTCCTCTAAAAGGAACATGGGTCGCTTAGCGTACTGGACTGAACTCGTACTACAAAAAAGTTGTATGCTGTGTGTATACAAAAGCCTGTTCATTCCCTGCATGGAGAGCAACAGCACCAGCTATAATGGCACATAACTCCATTACTATCATCCATTTCAGAGGCACTGGGCTCCAGAGGCTGTAATGAATGCACCTACGACCTCAAATAAAAACATACAGTAGCCATAATTTAATCAAGCCAGACTCTTTGTGAGCTGGTTAATGCACACCTCTGTATCACTCATGGTAAGAGGGGGCTGGTGTTTTCTGGTGGTCTGTATTGAATAGGCACAGTAAGGACTGAAGAACAACAAATAGCAATGACATGACATCAGTTTTCCAAGACACTGGAGGGAGGGGAAATAAAAACATACCATGGCTATTTACCTTCGCCCAAGCTTTTGTCTCAATCCAATTTAAATTCCACAGAAATTTTGAGGGTGCCTGTCCCCACACACAAGCAGTAATGCACACACACACCCACAGATGTGTAGGAGAGGAGTAGAGAGATACGCATGTGTTTTAGTGTGCGTGACAGAGAGAGTGCGTGTGCGAGTGTGGAGAGTGTGTGTGTGTGTGTGTGTGTGTGAGAGTGTGTTGTGTGAGAGTGTGCGTGTGTGTGTGAGTGTGCATGCGTGTGAGAGAGTGCGTGTGCGTGTTGTGAGTGTGTGTGAGTTTATTATTATTATTATTATCACTGAAGCAGACAGCCGTCCATCTTCTTGGTATTAGTCACATTTATACCAATCCATCGCAGTGTTTTGTACTGGAATAGATCAAATAAGCAGAACTGGCAACAAAAAATGGATCAGTAACACCAACACATACGGTCAAAATAAAACAAGTTTTATTTCCAGTGTTCCACATGTGCATAGTGCTGGGTTTATCTGGACATACATTGCAAGAGCAAAAGATCTGGACCTTGATACTCGTGTGTGTGTGTGTGTGTGCACGCGTGTGATAGAGTGTGTGTGTGAGTGTGTGCGTGTGTTTGTGTGTGTGTGTGTGGTTTGTTTGGTTTTAAAAACTTGTTTTTAAAACAAGTTGGAAAAATGATTTTAATGCAGTGGCAAATCTAGCCGTTGAATCGGTGTAAGACTTCGCTAGGTATTCGCTTTGATACCCCGCCTCAATAACCAGCCCATCTTTCCCATTCAAATCAGTCGAGAAAGTTGTGTAAATGAACTCGAAAACATGCTAGGATGCTACCCATTGAAAACCATGGTCGCGCTAGCATTGCGGTGACATTTTGTAACATAGCGGTAAATCTAGCGGTGTAACCAGTGTAAAACTTCGCTAGGTATTCGCTGTGATAGCCGCCTCAATAACTAGGCCTTTTTCCCCGTTCAAATCGGTCGAGAAATTGTGTAAATGAACTCGGAAAACATGCTAGGATGCTACCCATTGAAAACCATGGTCGCGCTTAGCATTGCGGTGACATTTTGTAACGTAGCGATAAATCTAGCGGTGTAACCAGTGTAAAACTTCGCTAGGTATTCGCTGTGATAGCCGCCTCAATAACTAGGCCTTTTTCCCCGTTCAAATCGGTCCAGAAATTTGTGTAAATGAACTCTGAAACGTTGCTAGGATGCTACCCATTAAAAACAATGGTCGCGCTAGCATTGCGGTGACATTTTGTTACGTAGCGATAAATCTAGCGGATAAACCAGTGTAAAACTTCGCTAGGTATTCGCTGTGATCCCCGCCTCAATAACTAGGCCCTTTTCCCGTTCAAATCGGTCCAGAAAGTTGTGTAAAACATGTCGGAACGAAGCAGTTTGACTTTTTCTGTAAAGTTAAGCCGTTGCTTAGCAACCGGTTCTTCTGCAATGCATATCAGGCCGATAGAAACGGCTCTGTTTTAAAAAGTAAAGCATATATATACATTCTGTAAAAAAGGCGTCTTAATAGAGGTAGTCCTCTCCCGTTTAGAGTTTGAATGGTGTCGATATGATGTAAAATGAAGGAGTTGTAAGGACATCGAAATTGCCTGGTAAACTCTTAAAAAAAAAAAGTTTTTTATGATTAGACGCTTTCAAAACATAAACGGCTCCTGTTTCAAAATTACAGCATGTATAAACATTCTGTAAAAAAGGCGTGTTAATAGAGGTAGTCCTCTCCCGTTTAGAGTTTGAATGGTGTCGATATGATGTAAAATGAAGGAGTTGTAAGGACATCGAAATTGCCTGGTAAACTCTTAAAAAGAAAAGTTTTTTTGCGATTAGACGCTTTCAAAACATAAACGGCTCCTGTTTCAAAACTACAGCAGTTATAAACATTCTGTAAAAAAGGCGTCTTAATAGAGGTAGTCCTCTCCCGTTTAAAGTTTGAATGGTGTCGATATGATGTAAAATGAAGGAGCTGTGATCAAATATAAATCCGGCCAGTCTTATTTTTGTAATATATTTTTTGACCTAACATGGGATTGAATGCAAGTTTGACACAGCGTTCTCTGTCCTTCTGGGCGATTTTCTCAGAAACCGTGCGTCCTATTTCAATGGAAGTAACATTGGACGAGAGAGACAAAAATGCCTACGTTTTGGTGTATAAATTGTGCATGTAGAGTGTAAGGTGTGGGAGTTAGACGATAATGTTTGGGAGATTTTTGATAAAATTTGCACCTGGTCAAGCTAGAGGCCATTGTGACGTCACCCACTCTAGCTGTGTCCATTGACTTCAATGTAAAGTGGAATCTGACATTTTTTAATAAATAAATCTTCCAAACATTATCATGTAACTCCCACACCCTTCCATTGTACAGCCCATTTATGCACCAAAATGTAGGCATTTTTGTCCTCTCATCCAATGTAAATTCCATTGAAATAGGCCTCACGGTTTTTTTGAATAAAGGGCCCAAAAGGCCAGAGAGTACAAAGACAGTATTTCTAATTTGGCCCTTTTTCCCAGTTTCCCATGCATTGTCAATGGGCCCAAAGAGTCGACGTTTTTCACTTTGTGCGAAACGTCAGGCGCGATCGCTAAGAAAAGTAATAGCACACGATTCCCGCCCGCCGCACGTTTTGATGTATTTCGTGCGTCTGTGCTGGCAACGCTGAGACTAGTAGACCAAAGTTTGCGGAAGAATAAAGTTTAATAAGTAACGGGAAGAACAATAGAGTGCCTTTTGCAATGCAAATGCAGTGCTCTGCACTGAAGTGTGGCCTCTTTGAGGCACCCTAACTAGAAAAAATTCCACAGAAATTTTGAGGGTGCCTGTCCCCACACACAAGCAGTAATGCACACACACACCCACAGATGTGTAGGAGAGGAGTAGAGAGATACGCATGTGTTTTAGTGTGCGCGTGACAGAGAGAGTGCGTGTGCGAGTGTGGAGAGTGTGTGTGTGTGTGTGTGTGTGTGAGAGTGTGTTGTGTGAGAGTGTGCGTGTGTGTGTGAGTGTGCATGCGTGTGAGAGAGTGCGTGTGCGTGTTGTGAGTGTGTGTGAGTTTATTATTATTATTATTATCACTGAAGCAGACAGCCGTCCATCTTCTTGGTATTAGTCACATTTATACCAATCCATCGCAGTGTTTTGTACTGGAATAGATCAAATAAGCAGAACTGGCAACAAAAAATGGATCAGTAACACCAACACATACGGTCAAAATAAAACAAGTTTTATTTCCAGTGTTCCACATGTGCATAGTGCTGGGTTTATCTGGACATACATTGCAAGAGCAAAGATCTGGACCTTGATACTGTGTGTGTGTGTGTGTGTGCACGCGTGTGATAGAGTGTGTGTGTGAGTGTGTGTGTGTGTTTGTGTGTGGGTGGTTTGTTTGGTTTTAAAACTTGTTTTTAAAACAAGTTGGAAAAATGATTTTAATGCAGTGGCAAATCTAGCCGTTGAATCGGTGTAAGACTTCGCTAGGTATTCGCTTTGATACCCCGCCTCAATAACCAGCCCATCTTTCCCGTTCAAATCAGTCGAGAAAGTTGTGTAAATGAACTCGGAAAACATGCTAGGATGCTACCCATTGAAAACCATGGTCGCGCTAGCATTGCGGTGACATTTTGTAACATAGCGGTAAATCTAGCGGTGTAACCAGTGTAAAACTTCGCTAGGTATTCGCTGTGATAGCCGCCTCAATAACTAGGCC
The DNA here is from genome assembly GCA_029706075.1 of Aldrovandia affinis. NCBI lineage: Eukaryota > Metazoa > Chordata > Actinopteri > Notacanthiformes > Halosauridae > Aldrovandia > Aldrovandia affinis. The sequence continues at coordinate 11,978 of JAINUG010001438.1, read as the reverse complement.
TTTTTCCCCGTTCAAATCGGTCGAGAAATTTGTGTAAATGAACTCGGAAAACATGCTAGGATGCTACCCATTGAAAACCATGGTCGCGCTAGCATTGCGGTGACATTTTGTAACGTAGCGATAAATCTAGCGGTGTAACCATTGTAAAACTTCGCTAGGTATTCGCTGTGATAGCCGCCTCAATAACTAGGCCTTTTTCCCCGTTCAAATCGGTCCAGAAATTTGTGTAAATGAACTCTGAAACGTTGCTAGGATGCTACCCATTAAAAACAATGGTCGCGCTAGCATTGCGGTGACATTTTGTTACGTAGCGATAAATCTAGCGGATAAACCAGTGTAAAACTTCGCTAGGTATTCGCTGTGATCCCCGCCTCAATAACTAGGCCCTTTTCCCCGTTCAAATCGGTCCAGAAAGTTGTGTAAAACATGTCGGAACGAAGCAGTTTGACTTTTTTCTGTAAAGTTAAGCCGTTGCTTAGCAACCGGTTCTTCTGCAATGCATATCAGGCCGATAGAAACGGCTCTGTTTTAAAAAGTAAAGCATATATATACATTCTGTAAAAAAGGCGTCTTAATAGAGGTAGTCCTCTCCCGTTTAGAGTTTGAATGGTGTCGATATGATGTAAAATGAAGGAGTTGTAAGGACATCGAAATTGCCTGGTAAACTCTTAAAAAGAAAAGTTTTTTGCGATTAGACGCTTTCAAAACATAAACGGCTCCTGTTTCAAAATTACAGCATGTATAAACATTCTGTAAAAAAGGCGTGTTAATAGAGGTAGTCCTCTCCCGTTTAGAGTTTGAATGGTGTCGATATGATGTAAAATGAAGGAGTTGTAAGGACATCGAAATTGCCTGGTAAACTCTTAAAAATAAAAGTTTTTTGCGATTAGACGCTTTCAAAACATAAACGGCTCCTGTTTCAAAACTACAGCAGTTATAAACATTCTGTAAAAAAGGCGTCTTAATAGAGGTAGTCCTCTCCCGTTTAAAGTTTGAATGGTGTCGATATGATGTAAAATGAAGGAGCTGTGATCAAATATAAACCGGCCAGTCTTATTTTTGTAATATATTTTTTTGACCTAACATGGGATTGAATGCAAGTTTGACACAGCGTTCTCTGTCCTTCTGGGCGATTTTATCAGAAACCGTGCGTCCTATTTCAATGGAAGTAACATTGGACGAGAGAGGACAAAAATGCCTACGTTTTGGTGTATAAATTGTGCATGTAGAGTGTAAGGTGTGGGAGTTAGACGATAATGTTTGGGAGATTTTTGATAAAATTTGAACCTGGTCAAGCTAGAGGCCATTGTGACGTCACCCACTCTAGCTGTGTCCATTGACTTCAATGTAAAGTGGAATCTGACATTTTTTAATAAATAAATCTTCCAAACATTATCATGTAACTCCCACACCCTTCCATTGTACAGCCCAATTTATGCACCAAAATGTAGGCATTTTTGTCCTCTCTCATCCAATGTAAATTCCATTGAAATAGGCCTCACGGTTTTTGAATAAAGGGCCCAAAAGGCCAGAGAGTACAAAGACAGTATTTCTAATTTGGCCCTTTTTCCCAGTTTCCCATGCATTGTCAATGGGCCCAAAGAGTCGACGTTTTCGCACTTCGTGCGAAAACGTCAGGCGCGATCGCTAAGAAAAGTAATAGCACACGATTCCCGCCCGAGCCGCACGTTTTGATGTATTTCGTGCGTCTGTACTGGCAACGCTGAGAGACTAGTAGCGAGCCAAAGTTTGGCGGAAGAATAAAGAAAAAAAATAATAAGTATGGCGGTGAAGAACAATAGAGTGCCTTTTGCAATGCAAAAGGCCACACTGCAGTGCTCTGCACTGAAGTGTGGCCTCTTTGCATTGCAAACGGCACCCTAATGATAATCATAGAGACTGCAGGGTTTTTTTATTTATTTATCCCCAGAACACGAAACGCTGGCATGACAGTCGAGATAACGCAAGAGAATACAGAATGTACACGATCTTGATTTGTCACAAGCATGTTTCTGGTTGATATGTCCTACAGCTCTGAAGTACGCAGATAAAAACATAGAGTGCCGCTGACACCAATACCAGGTCTATAGGTAATATATATATATGCCATTTAGCAGACACTTTTATCCAAAGTGACTTACAGTAGTGAGTGCATACATTTTTCAGTATATGTGATCCCAATGGGAATCAAACCCACAAACTAAGCATTGTCAACACCATGCTCTACCTACTGAGCCACACAGAACCGCAGGTGGCTTGTAACAAACCTTTAGTAACCAACCCTTTGCTTTAATATACTTAGTGGACCTTCACTTTTTTAGTAGAGTAGTTTAATTTGTTCAAGCTATCTCATCTCTCTACATTGAACTCCGACTGGAAATTGCCCCTCGTCAATGTCTTCATAACATGTTCCATAGAGAAGGCGATACACTTGAGTCATTCAATTTCACAGGATGCCACTGATCAGCAGACGCCCTGATCCGGTGTTAACTTGAATTGCTAACATCTTCTGTACTGAATTTGTTCTGCTTGATTTTAACAAGAGCAACTGAGCTAAAGTGCCTTTACTGAAGAATCTGAGACATGCCTGTTATTTAGGATTCAAACGCCTGACGCAACTCCAATGGTCTTACTTTACTTGCATGAATAGCAATTTCATTATACCAAGTTATAATCCATAATAAAAAAAAGTATGAATATAAGGTTTTTATTGTTTAACTTTTTTACTCTAAAAGATAATAATGACCAGCTCCAGCCGCAGTAGTGGCTAAAACGCGAGGTTAAACTGCAATACTTTTGAAGCAGGGAGTTAGGGTGTGGCATGAAGGGGTGAGGTCTTTACAAGTGTTACGCACGCTGATTAATTCAGTCAATGTCATATATAACAAACACTTGATTAAGTTTTGTTTTTTTTCATTTTATTTGGGGGGGTTGTGAGGTTTAATATGAAGCTGGTGATTCAGCGTGCCACGTCCACATTTAAAACATTTTGTGAAAAGAACCAATCCGTCGGAACGAAACGCTTTTTCGGGCAATAGTCTGAAAGTGGGCACTCGTTTAAAAAATAAACTAAAGTGCAACATGAAGTGATAAATTAGTTCGTTATTGAGGTCGCATTTTTGTATCCTTGCTACGTCGCATGTGGATAAAACACATCGTTCTTTTCCTTCGTGAAAAGCCTTGCTTCACCACTCTCCGCCTCAAAACCTGGTTTCAATTAGTAAGTCTTTCCAAACCACTGCATTCCATTACCCCCTTGCCCCTCCCCACCCCCTCCTCTATCCAACTCCACACCCTGGCGAAAATCCCAGGTTAAGAAAATCGAGGCAAATTTGAGGAGAGAAAGTCCCCAAAGCTCCACCCATTTGGACAGGCTGCGTTGACTAAAGTTTTGCTTAAAGAGAGGGAGAGAGGAAAAACGCTCCCATACAACTTCCAAGCTCCCAAAGCAGAGTTCATTTGCGTTTTACATTTATATAAATCTGCGCGTCTGTTCTTTATATAAAATATGCGCTTCATTTATATGAACATGCGCCTCCAAATCACATATGGAAACTTTAGCAATAAGCGTATATTCACTGACAACATCTTGACAATTGTGTACCACGTACAAGCAACTGCACACAGGCAGCTCTACTTTGTAGGACTTCAACTGGTCGTTTAGAAAAACTTGGGTGTTTCCCTCAATGTGCAAAGGCAGGGTGAGGGCATGCGGGATTACCCACGCCCAAACTAGACGGCAAATCAGTAAAGATGCAGAATAGAATAATAAGGAAGACAATATTCAGAGGAAAACTGCACTGTAACTGCTCCCTTTACAATTACGTTTACATTTCAATGCGACGTTTTACGAACGACGTACTTTGTTGTACAGAGTAGGTTTGGCTATGGCGCATCGCTTAACACGTTGCAGACATGTACTCCGCAAAATAATTATTTTGGTGTAAGAAACGGTCAATTACGTTTTTCGCCCCCACTTTGAATTTGTTTAACTTGGAATCCAATGTTATAGTAATCTCGCAGGTCTCACATGCATGTATTTCCAGGGCCAACTACTACCAAAACACGCAAGTAATGTAAAGCAACCTACACAATAATAATAGTATTGTAGGTTACAAATACCCATCAGATAACGGGACAAACTTTTTATCATGTATCAAAACGGGAAAACAATGCGCAGCAAAAATTGCAACTCCCTCGGGTAGACGCACACACCCACTGCTCCTTGTCCAAGTTTTAAAACTGAGGAAAAACTTACACAAGTTCATCCAATCACGCACACTCTGTCCTATGTGGCTGTAGACGTTGCAACGACATACATATCAGTCGCATAACAGACTGCACAGCTATACATATATTTTTGACACATAATGTATTTTTGACACTTTGTAACTTTAAGACAATGCCACACATGTTAAATAGGCACTGGTAGGTATTGTCGCCCATGACATCAATCCCAGACGTTACAAATGTGTTCTACAAAAGCTTACCTATAAGCAGTCCTTGCTGCCCAAAGTTTCAGCACATCTGCCTGCGCATCTTTCGCCCCTCTCTGCTCCTCCTGATGTTATGCCTCGCCACACACAACAATGCGTAAAAATAAAGTTCAAAAATACGTTTCTCTTGCTCTCTCCAAAGTTTCTTGGTTGTCTCTTTTAAAATCTCTCTCTCTCTGTCTCTCTCTTTCTCTCCTTTTTTCGGGTATGCGTGGCGGATACTCCGGGCTGTGGAGAATGGTGAGGCGTGCGGCAGGGTAGGGCTCTTGAGTTGGGAGGAGGGGGAGGTAATATACGGTGAAGTAGGGCGTGGTCCTCTGCCTCTTCGACTCGGCCCACCCAGTGCCATATACACGCACAGTCACACTGCGCCCTGATTCACCAAGCAATGCGGGACAGTCAGAGCACCCGACATAAAAAAATACTAAAGCCTCAACTCTACACTAATGGCGTTGCTATGTTGCAAGTTCATGAGATGCTATTGCAAGATTAAATACTGGATTTTGGTTGTAAAACGTGTTGTGTTTCTGAGCAAATGGAAAAAAACGGACAATATTATAGCATGTCCTTAAACTTGTTGTGTTGTTTAGTTGTGATCACTGACAACAAAAACACATACATGGGACTGAATCCTATGCAATCTGAGTGACAGGGTGTGTCGCTCTTCTCTGCACAAAAAGCACACTCTATCATTGGCCCAGAGAGGTCACATGGTAAAAAATGTTTACAAAAAGAAAATCTACCATAGCCTATATATTTGGTGTTTCTCCCCAATTAGGGGGGGATAAATAAAATCGCCTACAGCCTACCCCACTAATTCCTCCAGAAAACCCTATTCTCTCCCTTTGCCTTATCAATCCTTTGATTTTATTTTTATTTGAAAACCTTTCCATCTCTCAAAATGCTGTGTAAGCTTAATTCAATATGTTACAGTATAGTTTAGCAGATACATTAGTTTTCCATTTTCTCAAACACTATAGCTTGGGTAGTAACCCTACCAATAGGCACCTTATAATCACACTTTGTAACTTGCTTTTCAACTTTAGTAGCCCTTTTCCTTTTATTATAGCTCAGGTATAGCCAAACCAGATTCAATATAAGTAAAAAGGTACTAGGTATAAGTAAAAATGTGGGGTATTCTCAATTTAGCCGAAACATTCTTAATATTATACATTATATGTATTATATCAACATTGCAGTAATGATATAGTAAAGTTAGTCATCTGTTGACTGTGTGTGTGTTTTTAAATCGCCCTGCTCATATTCACGAGTCACTCTCGTGTTTAGACCAGTGCAGTGGTAGAAGAAAGGATGAATTAAGCACACAGAGTGGTGAGTCACTGTGGTGTGTGTCTTTGTGGAGTGGAACAGGGAGTGGCACAGCAGTGTTACTGAAGCCAAGGGAGGTTTGATTTTGTCAGAGAACATACAAGAGGAGGAAGAGTTTGCACCACTGAGTAGAAGAAACCTACTCACATGGGGACTGCACACGCTGAGGGGTTGCAGATAAACACAGGAGTGAGGAAACAGAACCCATTCCACTGATTGCAGATGGGTGTCTCGATTCTGCTTCTGTGTTGGTGGAGATGTACTTTCTGTCTTCAATAAAACAATGTTTAGCGTGCAGGCAGACCACAAAAATGTCAAATGTTTTGGCACTTTGGGTCAGAAAATGAAATTGAGGGGCCATAAAATGGATTCTTGATACATCTATTTCCCAAGCAATTGGCACTGTCTTTAGGATGTTACACAACACATTACCACTCTTATTGGTAATGTTGGGATGCGATTTGGTGGTTGGCTGTCACTGTGTGAGAAAGTGCTAATATGAACAGCGCGACAGTTGCAATGGTGCATACCTGTGGTAGTGAATGGACAGGATTGTCTGTCATTTGTCTTGTTTATTTAAATGCAGGGGTGGGTCCCTGTTTATTTCAACAGTTGTAAGTGGCTGCCCAAGATGAGTCGGAATGGGATTTAAGTATGTACCTGTGAACTCAGTTAAACCTCTCCACAGTAGAACACAAGGGCCTGTTGGAGCAGGTGGGTGTCTTGATTTATATAGGTGTGATACGTGTGCCTATCCGTACGCATCAATGTGAATATTGTGTGGAGGAGGTGACGGCTGCACTGCGAGCCAGTGAATCAGAGTGCATGACCACAGTGCTTGGAGACAGAGTCTAAGGGGGAGGTAGGAGGGGGAGGTAGGAGGGGTTAGATGGCGGGTGTGTACGGTGATCGATCTCAGAGGATATCAGAGTGGAGGCCACATTTTCTTTCTGTTAAATCAAAGCAGATGAGTGTAGGAGGGGAACGGCTACAAAAAAACAGAAATGCATTCCCAATACTCGGAAGACTGAAGTTGGAGGCAGATTCATTTCTAAGTCTCCTCGTAGACATCTACCACTTGTCAGATTCGTGTGCATTGCAATGTGCCTGACACACATGCACACATACCCACAGTAAAACAGAATTGCCCAGCTGTAGATGATGAGAGAGATACCTCAAATTCCACTCCCCACTTTAACAATAAGGGCAGTGTGCTTACAGGAGTGGGCCCTGCTTCAGAATTAAAGACAGAGAACAGTTGACAGATCAAGGAAGAGTATCTTTCTAATGCCTTGCTCTGTTCAGTCTTACAACAGTACAGCCATACGTCTTTGTATTTGCTTAGTCGTGCAGGTACACTTTGGGAAAAGGTTAATCTCTGCAACATGACATGGAGAGTTGGGTAAAATGAATACCTTGAAATAAATACGTAAGTGACAGTAATTGCTCTTTTAGACAATGGCAATGGCAAAAGTCTAAAAATAGTTTTTTTCGTCTACGTGTACATACTTATATATAAGCATGCGCACACAGAGAAATATAATTGTTGGACATAATGTATGTGTTACACAGGTAAACTGATATCAACACAAATCATGCTATGGTTGTCAATAGAATTCAAGTTGCACTGATTGAAGATGGGTCCTTTAATCATTTTATAGTGGCAATGAATTCATATGTTATGCGGATAGAAACATAACACTAAATAGTAGCTGAATGATGTTCAAGTGCTCATCTAATTAACTTTAATAGTTGTTCGGGGAATACAACTGTGCTATAGTCCAACACATGCCATCTCATTCTTGGATGACAATTAAAACTAAGTGAAACTAATGTCATCTTGAGGATGGCAGTAAATTTCAGCCGTCATTTGGTTTCTCTTGTGCGCAGTATGCCCCTGGACCACAATAAGAAACACAACATGGTTCCTGACTATTGTTCTGTATCCAGTACTGTCTATAACCGACCGCAAAACCACACCTCAACAAATATCCTCAGTATCCGCTTGCTGCAAATGAAATAACAAGTTTAACGGGCTGTTACTTTTCTTTCTTTAGCATAGCTGTTGCTTTTTAAACTTTTTCCAAGCTTCAAAAGTCCATCCCTTTCAACATTCAGACTCTTCCCAGTAGTAAAGCTAATAAACGGGAAGTTCTGGGGAACAACCAGACACTTCAGAATGGTTCTTGTTTTATCTGTGTGTCAACTGAATCACCAAATACATATCTAGAACCATGGGAGACTTCCTTAAAAAATCAGTATCTGTAGCAAGACGCAAGCCTGTATATGCTTGTCCTTAAGGAACTGAGCTGGTTGCCTGTGGAGTGATAACTGTTTCAAAAATCTAAGTGCAAACAGTAGATTTATAGAACACAGATTCACTGAACCAGTTCTTCCATCAAAGCATTTAGCTTGAGACGTCGCCAAAACGTTGCTTTGAGAATGCCTTTTATGCTAACTAGGGAGGCAAACAGATACAGAATTGTGTGCAGTGGCTGCGTTTATGAACAATGTAGGTATGAGTTTAACTGCCAAATTAAAGGAGTTGGATCATGATACAGCCCAAAACCATGGGTGTGGCAGGCCCTGCTGGGAAGTATGTTTACAAAGGATGAGGAGGTCTCATAATTCAAAGCTGCCCTCCCCCTTCCGCAGGCACTAAGCGTTAACTCTGAGCTACCTGTTATTACTTCAGTGCATACCTCCGGGCTCCAGCGGGCAAATCAGGATATTTTTCTCATTATGTTAATCATTTTGGGTGTGACAGGCAATGAACTGCAAAAGCGTTGAGAAGTCAATGCCAAGGTAACACTATTTGGACAGCCTTCTGTACTTAGAGTATTTGGTGTATTTATCCCTGTGTGGGAATTGTTTTGGAACTCCAAGCCAGTGTATGGCTGAGAAACTATAACCATGCCTCAGATAATTAATAACTTCGCACACAGGAGGAAGGCATTATGCGAGTTTTCCAGCAGAGCAGGATTGCGCAAAACCACTTTTCTTTACATCGTTGCTGTTCTCTGTCCCCTGTTCTGTTTGTGGCTTGCTCTACTGCCAAACTATTATGTGCACAAGTATGTGCTAAAATATTTTCTTTGTCCGAGATGCATAACTATGGGTGTGCTCAAATGTGCACCCAGAATCGAAAGGCAACTATTCTGTATTCAGTGCATATATGTTCTTATATGAATATCAACCCATGGTTTGCCACAGAGGAAAATGGAGGATGTTACTTTGCTTCTGGTGCGTTTTTGTTGGTGTTTTTGGGGGGATTGGTTATTTCTTGCAGTGCTGTAGAACCTTGAACCTTGAGGAAAGTCCCCCTGTCTCCTCCAAAAGGCAGTAGCAACACCCTGACTCAGATAACAGCAGTATCAATAGGAGAGAGGTGATGCTTTATTTATTTTCAATTGGTACAAAGATGATGCATTTCAAAACATGCAATAAAAAAAACAATAGTGCAATCCGGTATCAATAAATCTTTCTAAAAGTGCCGGGTGGCTCATCTTGTTAAGGCACTGTTCTAGTGTGTGGATGAGCCCCATGGACTGGGACAGACCGCGCCAGCGCTGACTGTGGCCAGCAGCCCCACAAGGCGATGCATAATTGGTGTTAGTGTTGCCCAGGGAGGGAGGGATCCAGTCAGCTGGATTGTCTGTGTCTCGCCACACACACGTGACCCCTAGGTTGCACGAGCATGGCTTAGAATACGATTGGGCATTTCAAATTGTGGAGAAAAAGGTGGAAATAAATAAATAAATACATCAAATGAAATAAAAATGGCTGGGTAGAGCCCACTAATAAATGAAAAACACTTTGGTTATCCTATTCCCTTGATATGTTTATTTTGGAGAGGTCAGTGACGAGGTGGCACAGGGTCAGTCCTGCCATTCTGAACGGATTGCACACTTTGTCGTTGGCCTATTTACAAGGTTTACTCGTGATTTATTTGACAGTTTACAGTCCTCTTATCTCCTTTTTTTGCTTTGTGTTCTTGCCCCTTGTCATTATTATTTGTGGGTATTTGTGTGTTAAAACATTTTTGTGTTAAAGAATTATTTTAAATGGTTCACAACTATATATATACTGTATATATAATTGTGAACCATTTTAAATTAAAATATAAATATAAATATATATATACACACACATATATATATATATACTGTATATATATATACACTAAAGCACCCTGACTAGACGCATTTGTGTTTCAAACAGTCAGTCAGAAGTCTTCTTCAAGCTAAAACTGAGTGGTTTCTCAACAGGTGCTTTCGCGTATGGCCTCTCAGGAGCTCCTGGAGCTTGGTGAGCCTTGTTCTCTCACTAAAACGGCTGTGAATTAACACACATCCGCATCGTGGATCACACCCAAAAGTAGTGCTGGGGAGAGCTCTGTGGTTAGCTTATAGTGTGACAGGAAATGCCACTCACTGAGTGGACTGTGGGCCCTCTACTGTTCTCGTGATAACAACAGCAAGTCCATAGCGACGGGGAGTAAATAGTGTACAGTGAGTAAATGTTTTGGTGTTTTGTGATGCTGTGTTTAGGCATAATATGAGCAAAAAGATCCCATAATCAAAGGAATGACTTCAGGAGGTAGAACAAGAAAAATATATGGCCAATATGGGCAGCTGATCTGACATTTGTCAAAGTCAAAGTGTTTTATTTGTCAAATGCACAGTATAACACAAGGTCATTCTGGAAACATGCAATTCTTGGGACATGGCAAGCAACAACTAAGTAGTGAACAATAGCAGAAATATACATAACAGAAAAACAGTAAACAGTAAACATTAAACATTAAACAATTGAAGAAGTTGTACCAGCATTTGAAATACAGAACTAAATGCTAGCTTGTGCAAAAATGTTGGTCTTATGTACGGTCATGTTAAAATACAAAATCAGCAAAAATAATGTCAGCAATCGGGAAATGACTTGAGTTAAATAAGGAGTACACATGGCAACAGACAGACTCAGTCAATGACATGACAATACAATTGGGGATAAACATACATTTAGCTTGAAAGGCTAAAGTTAGCAAGCAGACTGGCACCCAGGTAGCTAAGCTGCGTCTGGTCTCCCGTGACGATACGCATTAGAGCATTCTTTTTAGTGGGTTGTTATGAACACACACATCTATAGGATATGTCTTGGGAGAAGTGCAAGTAGTGCTGCAGAATATATGAAAGCACTCCGGGAGCAGCACAGAATCTTGGCAAGAGGTGGGATCTATGAGCTTGAATATACTCTGCAATAGCCTACCTCTCCTACACTAATGCTAAAACAATGCTAAACCTCACAATAAATACTTAAGGACAAAATAAATGTCAGTCTGATTTTGCTATGAACATCAATGCAGCTGAAACCCCCTCTCAAATGTCTACAATTAAAGGTATAGTGAGTTACATAACAAAGGTTTCACATAAGTAAACACCATAGATAACAAAGAAAAGGTGTGTTACCTTGTAAAAAAACCAAAGCAATGCATGTCCTAGTTTAGGAGCCCATTCATCATCACCATCAGAGTCCCCTATCTAAAACAGTATCCTTAATGTCTTTGCGTAGGAAAACTGACTACATCAATTTAACCAAGGAGTAAAATTGATACTAAACATTTTAACACATCTATAAAGGTACATTCATTTTTAAAAAGAAGTTATACCTAGATCCTCTAATCATATTCTCGTAAACTGCCATTTACAAACCTTTGAGATTGCAAAAAAAATGAAAATGTAATCTACAGTCTTGTATTTTATTTGACCTCTTCTCCCATGGATGACAAATAGCTTGGCACCATGTATGGAACCGGAACCCACCGCTGCCCAACTTGGCTCTGTCCTTGTTTCTACTCACGTATAATTAAAATACAGGTACAAATTAAAACCTCACCGTTTGATTAAAAACGGAAGACAGCCACACGGTTTCAAAGCGAACATAAACTCTATAGGCTAAAGTACACATATGACCGTTTAACTACTCTTGTCAGAATGAAGATGCATGTTTCCAGTTTTTCTAATAAAGTGACCTCCAAAGTGACCTAACTTCCTAGTTGTGATTTTCTTCCGAAATTAATTAGCTACGTTACAAAAACTGTTTTCCTACTCATACTGGGAGATTCTAAACATAACAAGGGTTTGATAACATGAACTG
>JAINUG010001437.1:0-7500 GCA_029706075.1 Aldrovandia affinis | reverse complement strand
ACTTTTAAAATAGATAGAGAACAACTAATGAATGCCACGCATGCATGTTAAAGCAACTGCTACTGTCCGCATCTGATACACAATGTCCATTTGAGCATACTGCATTCCTGGAGCACTACTGAGGCCTCACACAGTAGGTCTTCCTTTAACAGTACTTGCTAAACACTAACATGTTTTAAGTCGTGGTTCTTTAACGAGGGTATCTGGAACTTTGACTGGTTCAAAACCATTAGGCATATTTCCATTTGAAGAACAGGACATTACATCGCCGTAGCTGGATTGTTACCACTGCAGCATTAACTTTCTGTACAGACTTGAAACCAAGAGCTTGAAAGGAGGCAAAGCGGTTAGTCAAGCTAAATACTGGAAACTAGAAAGATCAAGGGCCATAAGATCTACAAAGAGCGGCCAAAGTTTTTGGGTTATTTTCATTTTACTCACACCTCAAATCACAAATGATCACCTCTTAATTCACTTTCCCATCTTCGCTGCGGTATTCTCATTATCCCATGTGGTATGTGTTCTGACACATCCTAATATAGCCCAAAGCTCACTTTGGTGTGTTTGCAAGCTCCACTTTCTCAAAGATAAATAGGAGACGATTTCAATCTTCTTGCTCGATGCATTTCACAGGCCATGACGCCTGCGACACAAAGATCCATAGAACTGAAGAGCATGTTTGAAGACGCGGGCGAGGGAAGTCTGAGCAAAAAAATAACAATTACAAGGAGTCGGGAAGGGTCGAATCCTGGTCGGCATTAGGGAGAGTGCCTGTCAGACTCCTGGTCAAGGATTGTTACATTTTAAGCATCAAAGCCTAAAGTCAGTCATGGTCATGGCAACTGTTGGAGACAGAATTGGGAAACCAGCAAAGCATGAAAAAGGGAAGCCAAAAATCTGAGTTATTGTATTATTTAAAACAAATACAAATAATAAGACGAATACAGTACATTAAAATATTTAACATTCAAATAGGCTCTGTAATGGTGTTGCGTTTGCAGAATGGCTGCTACATATACACCTGTAATGCTTTGGTCTAGGTTGGGGTTGGTTAAAGAGGTCAATGCCTGTATTGACATTCTATAAAATGCAAGCGAGCAGAAAAAACCACTGAGGGTAATAGAACATGGTATTCTGTGGAATCCGCTATGAACTCCTACTCCAAAGCGTCTGTCTGATCTGGACGGTGGGCCTACCTCAGGGCCTCAAGACCCACTCTTACGCTCCAAGAGCAAAGGTCTCTGTTTGCTCCTTGACTGTTACATTCATCTATTTCCTGAGCCTTTGTGCAATGCAAGATTCATGTGAACCGTATTGTTCTCTCCTCTCACAAGATTCTCAGGTCTCAGGTGGATTGAACGCCCCAAGGTGGCTTGAGAGGAGAACGCCTGACCTGACGTAAGCGATGTGACTAAGAATCCTCCCGATCAGAGCCAGGAGTCAGGAGCGATTAATTGTGCGCATACAGTCCCATCAAAACAGAGGAGGGGCGGGGGCATGCCAAGGGGAACTGTCAGCTGGGTGCGTGTGGGGTGGTTTCTGAGCGGGGGGCACGTTACTTACGGCTCTCCATGGCGAAGATGGTGATGTTGTGCACAGCATTGACCTCTGTCCAGTTGCTTGGCAGTGCTGATGACGCCTGTCGCTAAGGGCCGATGTTGAAGAACCGCCTCCAGGTCTGTGTTGGGTGTCTATGGAGTACCTGGAGACAGGTGGCTGTATTAAACTGGAGGGGCAGTTAAACAGCTAAGATCACTACGCTCCAAGCAGGCCGGTCACCACTGATGCGGAGAGCAAAAGAACACGGATACATAATTGAAAAGTATAAAAGTAAGAGCAAAAGCAACCAGATTTGCCCTCTCTGGTTGATGTCCTGGTAGTTTGCTGTGCAAGTGTAAAGACACAATAAAAACACAGGCTTGTGGCAGATAAACGGCACACGTACAGAACTTTTCACTGTTCTTGATAGAAATACACCTACTATTGCATGTACAGTATGCATTGTATTTCATATTTGAGCATATATTGACATATTTCTTTTCACAAGCGATTCAGTATGTCAGCCATAACCTCTTAAAGTCTGTCCTCAGTGTTGATCGATAGTAGTAATGACCTATATTGGCGTTGCATCCTTCAGCCAAGGATGACAAAGGGCTTTACAGAAAGGGGATTAACTCCATTACTACCACATCCCGCAGACAAAGCTGGTCAATGGACTTAATGGCCTCTCTGTACACAGAACCTTTCATCAAAGCATATTGAGAAACTTTGATGAGAAAGCCAGCCACTACGCTGAAAAGCCCCCTTTGACGACAAGGGTGCGCCTCATCACCCAGTAACGTGAGACTCCACCCCAAAATGAAAAACTTCTTGGGGCCTGCTATGGCAGTTGGGTCTGGCAAGCAGCCTCGTGTAATTAAGTCCACGCGGGGCCGATGATCCCAGCGGTATCTGTTTTAAGACGGGGGAGAAAGAGGAAGTCTTTACCCCTTCTCAGATGGCCTGCTGTTGACAGCAGTCAGCTGACAGGGAAGCTAGTGAGAACACATCTGATGTCTGACGTCCATGCATCGATCACATTGTAGGGAAATCTCTCTCTCTTTACTCCATGGCTGTCCTGAGGTCTCTCCTTTAAAAATGACACGATGGGCACTTTTTTTTTAAACGTTGCACATGTTGTTCTTGTCTGCTGAGTTAAAATTTGAGGCCCCTGCGCAAGGTAAGTAAATAAGTAAATACAAAGAGGAGCGGAGAATTTGGGAAAAAGAATAAACTTGCCCGGTTTGTGCAATTGTGTACAATTGTGCAGACGCAAACAGAGGAGAGTGGCTTATTAAAAAACAAACCACGATCAGCTCAGACATTTAAAGACGCTTAACAAACAGGGTGCTCGATGCCTCATATCGGTTTAATTAATTGACTGGCTTTTGATGCAGAAAGATTGCAGGAAGACTGCTGAAGAACAATTCTGGCTTTAAAATAAACTGTGAGAATTAATTTGGCTTTAGAATGTTTACTCTAGCCCATACACAGTTGAACTAGTATTCCCCTTTATCCTTGTTTTTTTGACAAAAGTTTTGGAGCTCACGTTGGTTTTTTTTCAGTAAATAGTCCTTTTGTTCATGTTTAGTGACTGGTGTGATGCGGTGAAATTAATAAATATGGATTGCTTTCTGACGTGCGTGCTAAGGATGAAGCACCACCAGTGTCTAGATTGAATCTGGCCCTCTGTTTCAGTCTCTTACATGATTTGTTTTACTAATGTATTTTTCTGTCACCCTCACCTTTATTCTATCCTTCTGGCTTGTTGTGCAATACAGTGCTAATGCTAAGCAAAGGCAATTGCCTCCTACGCAATCAAATCACTCTGCTTTTCAAGTAGCTTTTTACAGTCCCATTATCAAGTGCACTGGCTGAGAGAAACATAATTTGTGATTGACTGAAGCAGATTGACCGTGGTTGCTTGATTCGTTTTAGCTGCATTTGTAGTCACTCTTCTCTTCCATTTCGTTTTACAGAGGACCCGTCCCAAGTCGGAGAAGAGATGGCTCTGATCACGGTGATGGACATCAATGATAGCACCTGTCTTAGCCATAAGAGTACGAGACGTCCTCTGTGAAAATTGCAAGCCCAGGCCAGGTAAGGCTGAAGCTGATTGGCTTCATTATTTTCAAATCCCTTCATTATGTTCAAATTAATGTTCAGGTAAGTTCGAAAGAAGAGTCTTACTATCACTCAAATGTGTACTTTTGTACATTTGATGTCATAATACACTACCAGTCATAAGTTTTAGAAAACCCCCATTTTCAGTTTTTACTGAAATTTAAGCAGTTCAAGTCCAGTGAATAACCTGAAATGGTACAAAGGTAAGTGGTAAACTACCAGAGGTAAAAAAAAATGTAGGTTACCAAAAACTGAAAAATAATGTACATTTCAGAGTTATTAAAAGGCTCTTTTCGAGACAAATAATGGGTTGCGTGGAGTTAACAGTCACTCTGTGCAAGTCGCCGACTCTGGATCCAGCAAAGAACCCCAGACCATCCGCTTCCTCCTCCATGTTTGACAGTTGGTGTCACACACTGAGGAGTGCATCCTTTAGCCCTGCTCGACAGCCTACAAAAACCTTTCAAAACTTCAAGATTTCAATTTTTGATTAATGGTCCATAAGACCTTCTTCCAGTCTTCAGTAGTCCACTGGTGGTGCTTCATGAGCAAACCTCTTTTTCTTATTTTGCCATCTTAGCAATGGCTTTCTTACTGCCACTCGACCTGTAAAACCTGCAGCTCAGTGTTCTCTTCTACAATTGAAACTGAGACTTCCTTCGCCCGACCAGTGTTAAGCTGTGCCCAAGTTGTTGTCCTGTGAGCCACCTATCGCACAAGCTGTTGACTCTCAGAAACTTGTCTTCTGATTTTGTTGTGGCTTTGAGTCTACCAGACCCCTTCCTGTCAAGTTTCCTCAGTTTAATTGCCTTTTGATGGTGTGAAACTACTCACTGTAAAAATGTACATTATTTTCAGTTTTGGTAACCTAAACTTTTTAAGCTCTAGCAGTTTGCTGCTTACCTTTAATACCATTTCAGGTTATTCACTGGACTTGAACTGCTTAAATTTCAGTAAAAACTGGAAAATGGGGTGTTCTAAAACTTGACATTAGTGTATGTATAGATATTCGCAGTGAGCAATCATTGAATACATTGTAAAAGAAAACAAAAAAGTAGTAGCTTTCATGTAGTTCATGTGCATTCAAGTGCAATGTAGAGATACGTACCAGAATAAAAGGAAGCACAAGTAAATATGAAGGGTTCTGGTGGCCCTGTTATGATGTGGGTGCATTTTCCTGCCATGGTTTAGGGTTCTAAGTCCCACTCAACCCATTAGCGGGCAAGGTAAACGGCAATAAATACGAGAAGCCATTCTAAGTGATCCCCTTCTATCCTGATGGGAGTAGTCTCTTCAGGATGACAATGCCCCACTCACAGAACGCAGTGGTTTAATAAGCATGAAAGCGATGTAAAGCATATGCCATGGCTGTCTCAATCATGAGATCTCAACACAATTGAACACTTATGGGATATTATAGACGTGCCAGAAGTGGTGTTTTCCACCACCAGAAAAATTATGGAATTTCTCATGGAAGAATGGTGTTGCATTCCTCATAGTTCCATTCTGCAGATTCTATGCCATGAAGCTGTTCTGGCAACTCATGGTGGCCCAACACCCTATTAAGACACTTTATCTAGGTTTTCCTTTATTTTGGCAGTTAGCTGTATGTCACGATATTGTGGCTAAAGAGCTAAAAAGTACATACCAATTATAACATTTGTATATGCAATACTATTTTTTTACTATATGCAATATTTTGACACAAAGTTATACAAATGTGAGTATTTATGTTGTAGGTTTTAATGTTGATTTTATGATATCAACTTCCTTATATTTTGGATGAAATTATATATATACAGCATATTTAACTTTTCTTATCTCCTCTTTTATTTTGTTTCATGCATTTAAGAAAATCTGTGGGGGTGGATGCTATTATTTCAATTTTAACTATTAACACTTTCATGATCACTACATGCTGAAATGCAATGATCAAGCCCAACGTCAGTCCAAGAGTTGGGTGTGTACATCATTTCATTGGGTGGGAGAACGTTTTCTTCTACCTACCTGCATTTATTATCTTGCGTTGTGTTTCCTGTGTCTTACGTGATCAAGTATAAATGCAGTGTGTGAGCGGAGGTGAGCAGGGCTCTGAGGGCCACAACCACTTCAGGTTTGTATGGAAGGTTTCCGCTGGAAATGAAGATGATTTATTAGACGGTTTAAGATCTTTGATTTAAATAGGCTCGGCGAATCTTTCCCCTGTGTTTAGAAGATCATAGAAGGCGTGTAAAAAAGAAAGAAAAGGGGGCAGGTCACGCCAGCAGAACTTGAGTCACATTTTAGGAGGATGACACAAACTGTTGCTAGGGATGGCACGCCACCGAAAGGCAGGCGCTGGCCCGTGTGCTCCACAACCCTCTGTCTTCAAACACAATTTGCATTATACTGTTTCAGTGCTCTTAGAGAAAAAGAGCTCATTTCACTGTTCATAGCCTTGGCAACAGTTGCAAAGCTTGGGTGGCTGATGACGCAAAACTGACAAATCTTGGGAAAACAGCAACAAACTGGCCTGGCACAGAGGAAGTAAACAAAGGAGCCACTCCTCACATACACTAAATATACTGTCACTCCACACAAATGACAGATATAACCACTCTAGGTTCATAAATAGACTAAAAGCACAGGCAAGGTATGTGGTGTTATATATATTAGATATATATTACTGTAACTTCCTACCATTGCAGTCACCTACCATTGCAGTCATAGCTACATTTTAAATCGTAATGTACTGCGATCCAAATGGCCCTAATTGCTTAAAGATTGGTTCTGGAAAAGCTAATGATTTCTCAGAACCTGATACCACTGCACTACTGTGAATACTGGGTTAAATGTTTGAAATTGAACAGAATACAAACAACCAAATGAGGCAATTAATGTTTACTTGTTCACTGGACATTGAGTGTCTATCAAGCCAGGGCTTCCCCTACTCATTGACCGGTGAGGAGACCGTGCCCTCACCATGGATACTAAGCATTGTAACCACGGCTACTTGTAACCAACGACGTGTCTCCACAGCCCAACGTCGCTGTCTCCTTTACATGCAAGGGAACGCATTCCACAAGATCACACAATGTCCTGACCCTCTGATTATATTGACCCCTTGAATTCACTTATCATTCTGTTTTCCAGTTTCAGGAAGGCAATGGTAATACCCTGCAGATGTGCTGCCCTGACGACAGACTTCATTTATACTTCGATCACGTAAGAGGAGTCACAAACTTTAGGCTGCAATGAATAATGAAGTAAGAAAACGTTCTCCCAAATCTAATGAAATGATGTACACCCAACTCTGACTTACGCGGGCTTGACGAATAATAGTATGCAGTGATCATGAAAGTGTTAATAGTTAAAATTGAAACAATAGCATCCACCCCCACAGATTTTTCAAATGCATGAAACAAAATAAAAAGAGTGAGATAAGAAAGTTAAATATACTGTATATATATAATTTCATCCAAATATAAGTTAAAGTTGATATCATAAAATCAACATTAAAACCTACAAATATAAATACTTCATTTGCATAACTTAAAAATATTGCATATAGTAAAAAATAGTATTGCATATATTAAATGTTATACCTGGTATGTACTTTTAGCTCTTAGCTGATAATATCGTGACATAGAATCATGCCAAAATAAAGGAAAACCTAGATAAAGTGTCTTAATAGGATGTTGGGCCACCAGTGAGCTGGTGAACAGCTTCAATGCGCATCTTATACAGAATCTACAAGTGTTCGGAACTCAAGGGAGGAATGCAACACCATTCTTCCATGAGAAATCACAATTATCTGGTAGAAAACACCACTTCTGGTACGCTCCAGCACTCTTAGCA
>JAINUG010001436.1:0-22880 GCA_029706075.1 Aldrovandia affinis | reverse complement strand
AAAGCTTGGCGATCATAAACAAGTAGAGCAGAGACATCCGGCAACAAAAACGGAGAAACAGAGCAGTAGCAAACAGTATGCTGAGCAAGCGAGACGGGACGAGGCACACGGCTTGCCAACACAGGCGCCATGTTGAAGGGGAGCATCATGGGAAGAGCAACCCACAATACACCGGCATTAATTTCAAGGAACATAGTGTCAAAGCCAATACCTAGCGATGCTTTTAATGAGGGGGCATGTCAAAGCCAATACCTAGCGATGCTTTACACTGACTAAACCGCTAGATTCGCCGCTACATTAGAAAATGTCACGCAGCTGCTATCGCTGCCATTGAATTGAATGGATAGCCAGTTAGCATGTTTCCGACTTGTTTTAACCCCCTGAGGTCGGCTGGATCGGCGCCGATCCAAGCAGCAATACAAGTATATTACTATTTCTAACTTCGCGATATTTTATCATACACACGCGGCAAAAACATTGACAGAAACCTTAGAATCGCGACTTTCCGATTTGAGCACTGGCAAATCAAATGGGATTTTTTAAATTAGGTTAATTAGACCAAAAGTAAACCTTGCCTTTTACTCTCTTTTTTACCTGGTAGTAACGTCCCCCTTCTATTGACATGGTAACTAGGGGCGAGTTTAGGCGAGGTGTGTGGGGAGGGGCGTGGGGCCATGTGTGAAAACGCCGGCGTAAACACATAAACTGTCCCGACAATTTGAAGCAAGATTTTATACAGACATACAATTTTATTCAAGATGGAAAGATTTTCTGCGCTGCAGTGTTTGAGAGTATTGATGAAAAGCGACGAAGACAATAACTGACGAGGAGTAAGTAACTATATTTGATTTGCCATGTTATCAAATACTGTGATATATATTCAATATATGAATTCCGCGTGACTACATATTCCGCGTGTTGCAACGTAACAAATTGCAATATGCACACAAGATCTATGGAAGAATACTTTTCAAACAGCCTAAAATGTTATTTATTTAGCTTGTTTTCAAATACTCGTGAAAATATATGAATTCCGCGTCTTAGTGACGCCAAACATATTCCGCGTGTTAGTAACTTAATCTAAATCCCTAACGTTAGTAGATTAGTTGGTTAGTTCTATACACATCTACCTAATATATACAAAGTGCAATCTAGAAAGTAAGAAGGAAGAAAACGAGATAATAAGCGAAGGCGGAAAACCCCGAAAAGTATAAACTCCCGAAGTGCATGACAAGACAAGGTGTGGATCTCGAAATAAACGGAACAAGGACAGACAGGGAGCAGAACGTGACAGAACAGGGAAAATGCAATACTGGATAAAGAATAATGAATAAGGACTGAATGAAAAATAAACAAAGGCCAAAAAACAACAGAACAGGAACTCAGAATATAACACTGATGGCCCAGTGAGATGGCCCATCTGACAGTTCTTAGAGGTGTGGACAATGAATAATGAATATTCAGGTATTTAGCATTTAGCCCTCCCACAGCCTGAAATAAATGTGACCAGTTCTGATAAAAACAGGTTTTTAGCTATTTAGATCTCAGATGTGCTAAACTGTTTTCACACCCTTACATAACCAAGACCTTGATGAACAAACGCACATTGGCAAAACAATTCGTCACTATAGTTTAGTGTGTGCTTTCACAACTTTTGTGACAGCAGAAAAATTTACTATTTTTAACTTGTGTGTTTGTAGATCTATTTACAAGCTGCATATGATACTGACCAAACTATTGATGGCATACAAATGTAGCTGTGATTGTCCTTCAAATAAAAATATCAAACACGTTGGAGTAAGTGTGTGTTAAATTGATGAAATTGAGATAAATATCAGACCATGCCAAAATCAAAAAACGTCTAAAAGCTTAGCACGGACCTCAGAGGGTTAAACTACTTTTCCGACCGATTTGGACCAGGAAAATGGCCTGGTTAATGAGGGGGCGTGTCAAAGCCAATACCTAGCGATGCTTTACACTGACTAAACCGCTAGATTCGCCGCTACATTAGAAAATGTCACGCCACTGCTATCGCTGCCATTGAATTGAATGGATAGCCAGTTAGCATGTTTCCGACTTGTTTTAAACTACTTTTCCGACCGATTTGGACCGGGAAAACGGCCAGGTTAATGAGGGGGCGTGTCAAAGCTAATACCTAGCGATGCTTTACACTGACTAAACCGCTAGATTCGCCGCTACATTACAAAATGTCACGCCACTGCTATCGCTGCCATTGAATTGAATGGATAGCCAGTTAGCATGTTTCCGACTTGTTTTAAACGACTTTTCTGACCGATTTGGACCGGGAAAACGGCCTGGTTAATGAGGGGGAGTGTCAAAGCCAATACCTAACGATGCTTTACACTGACTAAACCGCTAGATTCGCCGCTACATTAGAAAATGTCACGCAGCTGCTATCGCTGCTATTGAATTGAATGGATAGCCAGTTAGCATGTTTCCGACTTGTTTTAAACTACTTTTCCGACCGATTTGGACCGGGAAAACGGCCTGGTTAATGAGGGGGCGTGTCAAAGCCAATACCTAGCGATGCTTTACACTGACTAAACCGCTAGATTCGCCGCTACATTACAAAATGTCACGCCGATGCTATCGCTGCCATTGAATTGAATGGATGGCCAGTTAGCATGTTTCCGACTTGCTCCTTTTTGTATTTTTTTGTCAAATATGTATATATATTTCCTTTATATATATATATATTTTTTTGTCAAATTTTTCCTTTATATATATATTTTATATATTTATTTATTTTGGTCACATTTTTTAGTAGATTTTTTAAATATATATATATATTTTTCCCTTATATATATATTTTATATATATTTTTTTGTCAAATTTTTTAGTAATTTTTTTATATATATATTTTTCCTTTATATATATATTTTATCTATATTATTTTTTTTGGTCAAATTTTTTTGTAATTTTTTTATATATACATTTTTTTCCTTTATATATATATTTTATATGTTTTTTTGGGTCAAATTTTTTTGTAATTTAAAAAATATATATATATATTTCCTTTATATATATATATTATATATATATATTTTTTTGTCAAATTTTTCCTTTATATATATATTTTATATATATTTTTTTTTGGTCAAATTTTTAAATATTTTTTAAATATTTTTTTTTTTTTCCTTTATATATATATTTTATATATTTTTTGGGTCAAATTGTTTTGTATTTTTTTGTAAAATATATATATATTTCCTTTATATATATTTTTTTTTTTTTGTCAAATTTTTCCTTTATATATATATTTTATATATTTATTTATTTTGGTCACATTTTTTTGTAGATTTTTTAAAATATATATATATTTTTTCCTTTATATATATATATTTTTATATATATTTTTGTCAAATTTTTTGTAATTTTTTTATATATATTTTTTTCCTTTATATATATATTTTATATGTTTTTTTGGGTCAAATTTTTTGTCATTTAAAAAAATATATATATATTTTCCTTTATATATATATTATATATTTTTTTTTTGTCAAATTTTTCTTTATATATATATTTTATATATTTTTTTTTGGTAAAATTTTTTGTAATTTTTTATATATATATATTTTTCCTTTATATATATATTTTTTTTTTTTTGGGTCAAATTGTTTTCTATTTTTTTGTAAAATATATATATATATTTCCTTTATATATATTTTTTTTTGTGTCAAATTTTTCCTTTATATATATATTTTATATATTTATTTTTTTGGTCACATTTTTTAGTACATTTTTTTAAATATATATATATATTTTTCCTTTATATATATATTTGATATATATTTTTTGTCAAATTTTTAGTAATTTTTTTATATATATATTTTTCCTTTATATATATATTTTATATATATTATTTTTTTTTCTTGGTCAAATTTTTTGGTAATTTTTTTTATATATATTATTTTTTCCTTTATATATATATTTTATATATATTTATTTTTTGGTCAAATTTTAATGAGGGGGCATGTCAAAGCCAATACCTAGCGATGCTTTACACTGACTAAACCGCTAGATTCGCCGCTACATTAGAAAATGTCACGCCGCTGCTATCGCTGCCATTGAATTGAATGGATAGCCAGTTAGCATGTTTCCGACTTGTTTTAAACGACTTTTCTGACCGATTTGGACCGGGAAAACGGCCTGGTTAATGAGGGGAGTGTCAAAGCCAATACCTAACGATGCTTTACACTGACTAAACCGCTAGATTCGCCGCTACATTAGAAAATGTCACGCAGCTGCTATCGCTGCTATTGAATTGAATGGATAGCCAGTTAGCATGTTTCCGACTTGTTTTAAACTACTTTTCCGACCGATTTGGACCGGGAAAACGGCCTGGTTAATGAGGGGGCGTGTCAAAGCCAATACCTAGCGATGCTTTACACTGACTAAACCGCTAGATTCGCCGCAACATTACAAAATGTCACGCCGATGCTATCGCTGCCATTGGAATTGAATGGATAGCCAGTTAGCCATTGAATTGAATGGATGGCCAGTTAGCATGTTTCCGACTTGCTCCTTTTGTATTTTTTTGTCAAATATGTATATATATTTCCTTTATATATATATTTTTTTTTTTTTCAAATTTTTCCTTTATATATATATTTTATATATTTATTTATTTTGGTCACATTTTTTTGTAGATTTTAAAATATATATATATATTTTTCCTTTATATATATATTTTATATATATTTTTTGTCAAATTTTTTTGTAATTTTTTTTATATATACATTTTTTTCCTTTATATATATATTTTATATGTTTTTTTGGGTCAAATTTTTTTGTCATTTAAAAAAATATATATATATTTCCTTTATATATATATATATATATTTATTTTTTGTCAAATTTTTCCTTTATATATATATTTTATATATTTTTTTTTTTGGTAAAAAATTTTTGTAATTTTATATATATATTTTTTTCCTTTATATATATATATATTTTTTTTTTTTGGGTCAAATTGTTTTGTATTTTTTTGTAAAATATATATATATATTTCCTTTATATATATTTTTTTTTGTCAAATTTTTCCTTTATATATATATTTTATATATTTATTTTTTTGGTCACATTTTTTTAGTACATTTTTTTAAATATATATATATATTTTTCCTTTATATATATATTTTATATATATTTTTGTCAAATTTTTTAGTAATTTTTTATATATATATTTTTCCTTTATATATATATTTTATATATATTATTTTTTTCTTGGTCAAATTTTTGGTAATTTTTTTTATATATATTATTTTTTCTTTATATATATATTTTATATATATTTATTTTTTTGGTCAAATTTAATGAGGGGGCATGTCAAAGCCAATACCTCGCGATGCTTTACACTGACTAAACCGCTAGATTCGCCGCTACATTAGAAAATGTCACGCCGCTGCTATCGCTGCCATTGAATTGAATGGATAGCCAGTTAGCATGTTTCGACTTGTTTTAAACGACTTTTCCGACCGATTTGGACCGGAAAACGGTCTGGTTAATGAGGGGCGTGTCAAAGCCAATACCTAGCGATGCTTTACACTGACTAAACCGCTAGATTTGCCGCTACATTAGAAAATGTCACACCGCTGCTATCGCTGCCATTGAATTGAATGGATAGCCAGTTAGCATGTTTCCGACTTGTTTTAAACGACTTTTCCGACCGATTTGGACCGGGAAAACGGCCTGGTTAATGAGGGGCGTGTCAAAGCCAATACCTAGTGATGCTTTACACTGACTAAACCGCTAGATTCGCCGCTACATTAGAAAATGTCACGCAGCTGCTATCGCTGCTATTGAATTGAATGGATAGCCAGTTAGCATGTTTCCGACTTGTTTTAAAACTACTTTTCCGACCGATTTGGACCGGGAAAACGGCCTGGTTAATGAGGGGCGTGTCAAAGCCAATACCTAGCGATGCTTTACACTGACTAAACCGCTAGATTCGCCGCTACATTACAAAATGTCACGCCGATGCTATCGCTGCCATTGAATTGAATGGATGGCCAGTTAGCATGTTTCCGACTTGCTCCTTTTTGTATTTTTTTGTCAAATATGTATATATATTTCCTTTATATATATATTTTTTTTTTTTTTTCAAATTTTTCCTTTATATATATAATTTATATATTTATTTATTTTGGTCATATTTTTTAGTACATTTTTTTAAATATATATATATATTTTTCCTTTATATATATATTTTATCTATATTTTTTTTGGTCAAATTTTTGTAATTTTTATATATATATTTTTTCCTTTATATATATATTTTATCTATATTATTTTTTTTGGGGTCAAATTTTTTGTAATTTAAAAAAAATATATATGTATATTTCCTTTATATATATATTATATATATATTTTTTTTGTCAAATTTTTCCTTTATATATATATTTTATATATTTATTTTTTTTTTGGTCAAATTTTTTTGTAATTTTTTTATATATATATTTTTCCTTATATATATATTTTTTATTTTTTTGGGTCAAATTGTTTTGTATTTTTTTAAAATATATATATATATTTCCTTTATATATATATTTTTTTTTTTTGTCAAATTTTTCCTTTATATATATATTTTATATATATTTTTTTTTGTCAAATTTTTTAGTAATTTTTAAATATATATATATTTTTCCTTTATATATATTTTTTATATATATTTTTTTGGTCAAATTTTTAGTAATTTTTTTATATATATATTTTTCCTTTATATATATATTTTATATATATTATTTTTTTTTTTTGGTCAAATTTTTTGGTAATTTTTTAATATATATTTTTTTTCCTTTTATATATATATATTTTATTTTTTTGGTCACTTTTTTTGTAAATTTTTATATATATTTTTTTTTCCTTTATATATATATTTTATATATATTTTTTTTTGTTAAATTTTAATGAGGGGGCATGTCAAAGCCAATACCTAGCGATGCTTTACACTGACTAAACCGCTAGATTCGCCGCTACATTAGAAAATGTCACGCCGCTGCTATCGCTGCCATTGAATTGAATGGATAGCCAGTTAGCATGTTTCCGACTTGTTTTAAACGACTTTTCCGACCGATTTGGACCGGGAAAACGGCCTGGTTAATGAGGGGGCGTGTCAAAGCCAATACCTAGCGATGCTTTACACTGACTAAACCGCTAGATTCGCCGCTACATTAGAAAATGTCACGCCGCTGCTGCTATCGCTGCCATTGAATTGAATGGATAGCCAGTTAGCATGTTTCCGACTTGTTTTAAACGACTTTTCCGACCGATTTGGACCGGAAAACGGCCTGGTTAATGAGGGGAGTGTCAAAGCCAATACCTAGCGATGCTTTACACTGACTAAACCGCTAGATTCGCCGCTACATTAGAAAATGTCACGTCGCTGCTATCGCTGCCATTGAATTGAATGGATAGCCAGTTAGCATGTTTCCGACTTGTTTTAAACTACTTTTCCGACCGATTTGTTTTGGGAAAACGGCCTGGTTAATGAGGGGGCGTGTCAAAGCCAATACTTAGTGATGCTTTACACTGACTAAACCGCTAGATTCGCCGCTACATTACAAAATGTCACGCCGATGCTATCGCTGCCATTGAATTGAATGGATAGCCAGTTAGCATGTTTCCGACTTGTTTTAAACTACTTTTCCGACCGATTTGGACCGGAAAACGGCCTGGTTAATGAGGGGGCTTGTTATTTTCTTTTCTTTGTCAAATTTTTTGTAATTTTTTTATATATATTTTTTTTTCCTTTATATATATATATATATTTTTTTTTTTGTCACTTTTTTTGTAAAATTGTTTTATATATATATTTTTTTCCTTTATATATATATTTTATATATATTTTTTTTTTTGGTCAAATTTTAATGAGGGGGCATGTCAAAGCCAATACCTAGCGATGCTTTACACTGACTAAACCGCTAGATTCGCTGCTACATTAGAAAATGTCACGCCGCTGCTATCGCTGCCATTGAATTGAATGGATAGCCAGTTAGCATGTTTCCGACTTGTTTTAAAACGACTTTTCCGACCGATTTGGACCGGAAAACGGCCTGGTTAATGAGGGGGCGTGTCAAAGCCAATACCTAGCGATGCTTTACACTGACTAAACCGCTAGATTCGCCGCTACATTACAAAATGTCACGCCGCTGCTATCGCTGCCATTGAATTGAATGGATAGCCAGTTAGCATGTTTCCGACTTGTTTTAAACGACTTTTCCGACCGATTTGGACCGGGAAAACGGCCTGGTTAATGAGGGGGCGTGTCAAAGCCAATACCTATGATGCTTTACACTGACTAAACCGCTAGATTCGCCGCTACATTAGAAAATGTCACGCAGCTGCTATCGCTGCTATTGAATTGAATGGATAGCCAGTTAGCATGTTTCCGACTTGTTTTAAACTACTTTTCCGACCGATTTGGACCGGAAAACGGCCTGGTTAATGATGGGGCGTGTCAAAGCCAATACCTAGCGATGCTTTACACTGACTAAACCGCTAGATTAGTAATACATTACAAAATGTCACGCCGATGCTATCGCTGCCATTGAATTGAATGGATGGCCAGTTAGCATGTTTCCGACTTGCTCCTTTTTGTATTTTTTTCAAATATGTATATATATTTCCTTTATATATATATTTTTTTTTTTGTCAAATTTTTCTTTTATATATATATTTTATATATTTATTTTTTTATCACATTTTTTAGTACATTTTTTAAAATATATATATATATTTTTCCTTTATATATATATTTTATATATATTTTTGTCAAATTTTTAGTAATTTTTTATATATATATATTTTTTCCTTTATATATATATTTTATATATATTATTTTTTTGGTCAAATTTTTTGTAATTTTTTATATATATATTTTTCTTTATATATATATTTTATATATATTATTTTTTTCTTTTCTTGGTCAAATTTTTTTGGTATTTTTTAATATATATATTTTTTCCTTTATATATATATATTTTTTTTTTTGGTCACTTTTTTTGTAAATTTTTTTATATATATATTTTTTCCTTTATATATATATTTTATATATATATTTTTTTTTTGGTCAAATTTTAATGAGGGGGCATGTCAAAGCCAATACCTAGCGATGCTTTACACTGACTAAACCGCTAGATTCGCCGCTACATTAGAAAATGTCACGCCGCTGCTATCGCTGCCATTGAATTGAATGGATAGCCAGTTAGCATGTTTCCGACTTGTTTTAAACGACTTTTCCGACCGATTTGGACCGGGAAAACGGCCTGGTTAATGAGGGGCGTGTCAAAGCCAATACCTAGCGATGCTTTACACTGACTAAACCGCTAGATTCGCCGCTACATTAGAAAATGTCACGCCGCTGCTATCGCTGCCATTGAATTGAATGGATAGCCAGTTAGCATGTTTCCGACTTGTTTTAAACGACTTTTCCGACCGATTTGGACCGAAAAACGGCCTGGTTAATGAGGGGGAGTGTCAAAGCCAATACCTAGCGATGCTTTACACTGACTAAACCGCTAGATTCGCCGCTACATTAGAAAATGTCACGGCTGCTATCGCTGCCATTGAATTGAATGGATAGCCAGTTAGCATGTTTCCGACTTGTTTTAAACTACTTTTCCGACCAATTTGTTTTGGGAAAACGGCCTGGTTAATGAGGGGGCGTGTCAAAGCCAATACTTAGTGATGCTTACACTGACTAAACCGCTAGATTCGCCGCTACATTACAAAATGTCACGCCGATGCTATCGCTGCCATTGAATTGAATGGATAGCCAGTTAGCATGTTTCCGACTTGTTTTAAACTACTTTTCCGACCGATTTGGACCGGGAAAACGGCCTGGTTAATGAGGGGGCGTCAAAGCCAATACCTAGTGATGCTTTACACTGACTAAACCGCTAGATTCGCCGCTACATTAGAAAATGTCACGCAGCTGCTATCGCTGCTATTGAATTGAATGGATAGCCAGTTAGCATGTTTCCGACTTGTTTTAAACTACTTTTCCGACCGATTTGGACCGGGAAAACGGCCTGGTTAATGAGGGGCGCGTGTCAAAGCCAATACCTAGCGATGCTTTACACTGACTAAACCGCTAGATTCGCCGCTACATTACAAAATGTCACGCCGATGCTATCGCTGCCATTGAATTGAATGGATGGCCAGTTAGCATGTTTCCGACTTGCTCCTTTTTGTATTTTTTTCAAATATGTATATATATTTCCTTTATATATATATATTTTTTTTTTTTTGTATCAAATTTTTCCTTTATATATATAATTTATATATTTATTTATTTTGGTCACATTTTTTTAGTACATTTTTTAAATATATATATATATTTTCCTTTATATATATATTTTATATATATTTTTTGTCAAATTTTTTAGTAATTTTTTATATATATTTTTTCCTTTATATATATATTTTATCTATATTATTTTTTTTGGTCAAATTTTTAGTAATTTTTTTATATATATTTTTCCTTTATATATATATTTTATCTATATTATTTTTTTGGGTCAAATTTTTGTAATTTAAAAAAATATATATGTATATTTCCTTTATATATATATATTATATATTTTTTTTTGTCAAATTTTTCCTTTATATATATATTTTATATATTTTTTTTTTGGTCAAATTTTTTTAAATTTTTTTATATATATTTTTTCCTTTATATATATATTTTATATATTTTTGGGTCAAATTGTTTTGTATTTTTGTAAAATATATATATATTTTCCTTTATATATATATATTTTTTTTTTGTCAAATTTTTTCTTTATATATATATTTTATATATTTATTTTTTGGTCACATTTTTTAGTACATTTTTTAAATATATATATATATTTTTCCTTTATATATATATTTTATATATATTTTTTGTCAATTTTTTAGTAATTTTTATATATATATATATTTTTCCTTTATATATATATTTTATATATATTATTTTTTGGTCAAATTTTTTGTAATTTTTTTATATATATATTTTTCCTTTATATATATATTTATATATATTATTTTTTTTTCTTGGTCAAATTTTTGGTAATTTTTTAATATATATATTTTTTCCTTTATATATATATATATTTATTTTTTTGGTCACTTTTTTGTACATTTTTATATATATATATTTTTTTCCTTTATATATATATTTTATATATATTTTTTTTGGTCAAATTTTAATGAGGGGGCATGTCAAAGCCAATACCTAGCGATGCTTTACACTGACTAAACCGCTAGATTCGCCGCTACATTAGAAAATGTCACGCCGCTGCTATCGCTGCCATTGAATTGAATGGATAGCCAGTTAGCATGTTTCCGACTTGTTTTAAACGACTTTTCCGACCGATTTGGACCGGGAAAACGGCCTGGTTAATGAGGGGCGTGTCAAAGCCAATACCTAGCGATGCTTTACACTGACTAAACCGCTAGATTCGCCGCTACATTAAAATGTCACGCCGCTGCTATCGCTGCCATTGAATTGAATGGATAGCCAGTTAGCATGTTTCCGACTTGTTTTAAAACTACTTTTCCGACCGATTTGGACCGGAAAAACGGCCTGGTTAATGAGGGGTGTCAAAGCCAATACCTAGCGATGCTTTACACTGACTAAACCGCTAGATTCGCCGCTACATTAGAAAATGTCACGTCGCTGCTATCGCTGCCATTGAATTGAATGGATAGCCAGTTAGCATGTTTCTGACTTGTTTTAAACTACTTTTCCGACCGATTTGTTTTGGGAAAACGGCCTGGTTAATGAGGGGGAGTGTCAAAGCCAATACTTAGTGATGCTTTACACTGACTAAACCGCTAGATTCGCCGCTACATTACAAAATGTCACGCCGATGCTATCGCTGCCATTGAATTGAATGGATAGCCAGTTAGCATGTTTCCGACTTGTTTTAAACTACTTTTCCGACCGATTTGGACCGGGAAAACGGCCTGGTTAATGAGGGGGCTTGTTATTTTTTTTTCTTTGTCAAATTTTTTTGGTAATTTTTTTATATATATTATTTTTTCCTTATATATATATATATTATTTTTTTTGTCACTTTTTTTGTAAAATTGTTTTATATATATTTTTTTTCCTTTATATATATATTTTATATATTTTTTTTTTTTTCAAATTTTAATGAGGGGGCATGTCAAAGCTAATACCTAGCGATGCTTTACACTGACTAAACCGCTAGATTCGCTGCTACATTAGAAAATGTCACGCCGATGCTATCGCTGCCATTGAATTGAATGGATAGCCAGTTAGCATGTTTCCGACTTGTTTTAAACGACTTTTCCGACCGATTTGGACCGGGAAAACGGCCTGGTTAATGAGGGGCGTGTCAAAGCCAATACCTAGCAATGCTTTACACTGACTAAACCGCTAGATTCGCCGCTACATTACAAAAAAGTCACACCGATGCTATCGCTGCCATTGAATTGAATGGATAGCCAGTTAGCATGTTTCCGACATGTTTTAAACTACTTTTCCGACCGATTTGGACCGGGAAAATGGCCTGGTTAATGAGGGGGAGTGTCAAAGCCAATACCTAGCGATGCTTTACACTGACTAAACCGCTAGATTCGCCGCTACATTACAAAATGTCACGCCGATGCTATCGCTGCCATTGAATTGAATGGATAGCCAGTTAGCATGTTTCCGACTTGTTTTAAACTACTTTTCCGACCGATTTGGACCGGGAAAACGGCCAGGTTAATGAGGGGGCGTGTCAAGGCTAATACCTAGCGATGCTTTACACTGACTAAACCGCTAGATTCGCCGCTACATTACAAAATGTCACGCCGATGCTATCGCTGCCATTGAATTGAATGGATAGCCAGTTAGCATGTTTCCGACTTGTTTTAAAACGACTTTTCTGACCGATTTGGAAAACGGCCTGGTTAATGAGGGGGAGTGTCAAAGCCAATACCTAGCGATGCTTTACACTGACTAAACCGCTAGATTCGCCGCTACATTAGAAAATGTCACGCAGCTGCTATCGCTGCTATTGAATTGAATGGATAGCCAGTTAGCATGTTTCCGACTTGTTTTAAACTACTTTTCCGACCGATTTGGACCGGGAAAACGGCCTGGTTAATGAGGGGGCGTGTCAAAGCCAATACCTAGCGATGCTTTACACTGACTAAACCGCTAGATTCGCCGCTACATTACAAAATGTCACGCCGATGCTATCGCTGCTATTGAATTGAATGGATAGCCAGTTAGCATGTTTCCGACTTGTTTTAAACTACTTTTCCGACCGATTTGGACCGGGAAAACGGCCTGGTTAATGAGGGGGCGTGTCAAAGCCAATACCTAGCGATGCTTTACACTGACTAAACCGCTAGATTCGCCGCTACATTACAAAATGTCACGCCGATGCTATCGCTGCCATTGAATTGAATGGATAGCCAGTTAGCATGTTTCCGACTTGTTTTAAACTACTTTTCCGACCGATTTGGACCGGGAAAACGGCCTGGTTAATGAGGGGGCTTGTTATTTTTTTTTCTTTGTCAAATTTTTTGGTAATTTTTTTTATATATATTATTTTTTCCTTTATATATATATATATTTATTTTTGTCACTTTTTTTGTAAAATTGTTTTATATATATATTTTTTTCCTTTATATATATATTTTATATATTTTTTTTTGGTCAAATTTTAATGAGGGGGCATGTCAAAGCCAATACCTAGCGATGCTTTACACTGACTAAACCGCTAGATTCGCTGCTACATTAGAAAATGTCACGCCGCTGCTATCGCTGCCATTGAATTGAATGGATAGCCAGTTAGCATGTTTCCGACTTGTTTTAAACGACTTTTCCGACCGATTTGGACCGGGAAAACGGCCTGGTTAATGAGGGGCGTGTCAAAGCCAATACCTAGCAATGCTTTACACTGACTAAACCGCTAGATTCGCCGCTACATTACAAAATGTCACACCGATGCTATCGCTGCCATTGAATTGAATGGATAGCCAGTTAGCATGTTTCCGACATGTTTTAAACTACTTTTCCGACCGATTTGGACCGGGAAAATGGCCTGGTTAATGAGGGGGAGTGTCAAAGCCAATACCTAGCGATGCTTTACACTGACTAAACCGCTAGATTCGCCGCTACATTACAAAATGTCACGCCCGATGCTATCGCTGCCATTGAATTGAATGGATAGCCAGTTAGCATGTTTCCGACTTGTTTTAAACTACTTTTCCGACCGATTTGGACCGGGAAAACGGCCTGGTTAATGAGGGGCGTGTCAAAGCTAATACCTAGCGATGCTTTACACTGACTAAACCGCTAGATTCGCCGCTACATTACAAAATGTCACGCCGATGCTATCGCTGCCATTGAATTGAATGGATAGCCAGTTAGCATGTTTCCGACTTGTTTTAAACTACTTTTCTGACCGATTTGGAAAACGGCCTGGTTAATGAGGGGAGTGTCAAAGCCAATACCTAGCGATGCTTTACACTGACTAAACCGCTAGATTCGCCGCTACATTAGAAAATGTCACGCCGCTGCTATCGCTGCCATTGAATTGAATGGATAGCCAGTTAGCATGTTTCCGACTTGTTTTAAACTACTTTTCCGACCGATTTGGACCGGGAAAACGGCCTGGTTAATGAGGGGGCGTGTCAAAGCCAATACCTAGCGATGCTTTACACTGACTAAACCGCTAGATTCGCCGCTACATTACAAAATGTCACGCCGATGCTATCGCTGCTATTGAATTGAATGGATAGCCAGTTAGCATGTTTCCGACTTGTTTTAAACTACTTTTCCGACCGATTTGGACCGGAAAACGGCCTGGTTAATGAGGGGGCGTGTCAAAGCCAATACCTAGCGATGCTTTACACTGACTAAACCGCTAGATTCGCCGCTACATTACAAAATGTCACGCCGATGCTATCGCTGCCATTGAATTGAATGGATGGCCAGTTAGCATGTTTCCGACTTGTTTTAAACTACTTTTCCGACCGATTTGGACCGGGAAAACGGCCTGGTTAATGAGGGGGCTTGTTATTTTTTTCTTTGTCAAATTTTTTGGTAATTTTTTTTATATATATTATTTTTTCCTTTATATATATATATATTTATTTTTTTGTCACTTTTTTGTAAAATTGTTTTATATATATATTTTTTCTTTATATATATATTTTATATATATTTTTTTTTTTCAAATTTTAATGAGGGGGCATGTCAAAGCCAATACCTAGCGATGCTTTACACTGACTAAACCGCTAGATTCGCTGCTACATTAGAAAATGTCACGCCGCTGCTATCGCTGCCATTGAATTGAATGGATAGCCAGTTAGCATGTTTCCGACTTGTTTTAAACGACTTTTCCGACCGATTTGGACCGGGAAAACGGCCTGGTTAATGAGGGGGCGTGTCAAAGCCAATACCTAGCAATGCTTTACACTGACTAAACCGCTAGATTCGCCGCTACATTACAAAATGTCACACCGATGCTATCGCTGCCATTGAATTGAATGGATAGCCAGTTAGCATGTTTCCGACTTGTTTTAAACTACTTTTCCGACCGATTTGGACCGGGAAAATGGCCTGGTTAATGAGGGGAGTGTCAAAGCCAATACCTAGCGATGCTTTACACTGACTAAACCGCTAGATTCGCCGCTACATTACAAAATGTCACGCCGATGCTATCGCTGCCATTGAATTGAATGGATAGCCAGTTAGCATGTTTCCGACTTGTTTTAAACTACTTTTCCGACCGATTTGGACCGGGAAAACGGCCTGGTTAATGAGGGGGCGTGTCAAGGCCAATACCTAGCGATGCTTTACACTGACTAAACCGCTAGATTCGCCGCTACATTACAAAATGTCACGCCGATGCTATCGCTGCCATTGAATTGAATGGATAGCCAGTTAGCATGTTTCCGACTTGTTTTAAACGACTTTTCTGACCGATTTGGAAAAAACGGCCTGGTTAATGAGGGGAGTGTCAAAGCCAATACCTAGCGATGCTTTACACTGACTAAAACCGCTAGATTCGCCGCTACATTAGAAAATGTCACGCAGCTGCTATCGCTGCTATTGAATTGAATGGATAGCCAGTTAGCATGTTTCCGACTTGTTTTAAACTACTTTTCCGACCGATTTGGACCGGGAAAACGGCCTGGTTAATGAGGGGGCGTGTCAAAGCCAATACCTAGCGATGCTTTACACTGACTAAACCGCTAGATTCGCCGCTACATTACAAAATGTCACGCCGATGCTATCGCTGCTATTGAATTGAATGGATAGCCAGTTAGCATGTTTCCGACTTGTTTTAAACTACTTTTCCGAAATTGGATGTTTATATATATATATTATATATATATATATTTTTTTTGTCAATTTTTCCTTTATATATATATTTTATATATTTTTTTTTTTTTTTGTCAAATTTTTTTGTATTTTTTTAATATATATATTTTTCCTTTATATATATATTTTATATATTTTTTGGTCAAATTGTTTTGTATTTTTTTAAAATATATATATATATTTCCTTTATATATATATTTTATATATATTTTTTTTTGGTCACATTTTTTTAGTACATTTTTTAAATATATATATATATTTTTCCTTTATATATATAATTTTATATATTTTTTGTCAATTTTTTTAGTAATTTTTTTATATATATATATATATTTTTCCTTTATATATATATTTTATATATATTATTTTTTTTGGTCAAATTTTTTTGTCATTTTTTTATATATATATATTTTTTTATATATTTTTTTTTTTTTTTTTTTTGGTCAAATTTTTTATATATTTTTTTATAATATATATTTTTTTCCTTTATATATATTTTATTTTTTTTTTTGGCAACTTTTTTATTTTTTATTTTTTTTTTTCTTTATATATATATTTTATATATATTATTTTTTTGGTAATTTTTTTAATATTTTTTTTTCCTATATATATTTTATATATATTTTTTTTTCAAATTTTTTGGTATATATATTTTTTTCTTTATATATATTATTTTTTTTTTGGTCACTTTTTTGTAAATTTTTTTATATATATTTTTTTCCTTTATATATATATTTTATATATATTTTTTTTGGTCAAATTTTAATGAGGGGGCATGTCAAAGCCAATACCTAGCGATGCTTTACACTGACTAAACCGCTAGATTCGCCGCTACATTAGAAAATGTCATGTTGCTGCTATCGCTGCCATTGAATTGAATGGATAGCCAGTTAGCATGTTTCCGACTTGTTTTAAACTACTTTTCCGACCGATTTGGACCAGGAAAATGGCCTGGTTAATGAGGGGCGTGTCAAAGCCAATACCTAGCGATGCTTTACACTGACTAAACCGCTAGATTCGCGCTACATTAGAAAATGTCACGCCACTGCTATCGCTGCCATTGAATTGAATGGATAGCCAGTTAGCATGTTTCCGACTTGTTTAAAACTACTTTTCCGACCGATTTGGACCAGGAAAACGGCCTGGTTAATGAGGGGCGTGTCAAAGCCAATACCTAGCGATGCTTTACACTGACTAAACCGCTAGATTCGCCGCTACATTACAAAATGTCATGTTGCTGCTATCGCTGCCATTGAATTGAATGGATAGCCAGTTAGCATGTTTCCGACTTGTTTTAAACTACTTTTCCGACCGATTTGGACTGGGAAAACGGCCTGGTTAATGAGGGGGTGTCAAAGCCAATACCTAGCGATGCTTTACACTGACTAAACCGCTAGATTCGCCGCTACATTACAAAATGTCACGCAGCTGCTATCGCTGCCATTGAATTGAATGGATAGCCAGTTAGCATGTTTCCGACTTGTTTTAAACTACTTTTCCGACCGATTTGGACCAGGAAAACGGCCTGGTTAATGAGGGGGCGTGTCAAAGCCAATACCTAGCGATGCTTTACACTGACTAAACCGCTAGATTCGCCGCTACATTAGAAAATGTCATGTTGCTGCTATCGCTGCCATTGAATTGAATGGATAGCCAGTTAGCATGTTTCCGACTTGTTTTAAACTACTTTTCCGACCGATTTGGACCAGGAAAATGGGCCTGGTTAATGAGGGGGCGTGTCAAAGCCAATACCTAGCGATGCTTTACACTGACTAAACCGCTAGATTCGCCGCTACATTAGAAAATGTCACGCCACTGCTATCGCTGCCATTGAATTGAATGGATAGCCAGTTAGCATGTTTCCGACTTGTTTTAAACTACTTTTCCGACCGATTTGGACTGGGAAAACGGCCTGGTTAATGAGGGGGTGTGTCAAAGCCAATACCTAGCGATGCTTTACACTGACTAAACCGCTAGATTCGCCGCTACATTAGAAAATGTCACGCAGCTGCTATCGCTGCTATTGAATTGAATGGATAGCCAGTTAGCATGTTTCCGACTTGTTTTAAACTACTTTTCCGACCGATTTGGACCAGGAAAACGGCCTGGTTAATGAGGGGGCGTGTCAAAGCCAATACCTAGCGATGCTTTACACTGACTAAACCGCTAGATTCGCCGCTACATTACAAAATGTCACGCTGATGCTATCGCTGCCATTGAATTGAATGGATGGCCAGTTAGCATGTTTCCGACTTGCTCCTTTTTGTATTTTTTTGTCAAATATGTATATATATTTCCTTTATATATATATATTTTTTTGTCAAATTTTTCCTTTATATATATATTTTATATATTTATTTATTTTGGTCACATTTTTTTTTAGATTTTTTTTTTTTCCTTTAAATATATATATATATTTTCCTTTATATATATATTTTATATATATTTTTGTCAAATTTTTTTTTGTCAATTTTTTTATATATATATTTTTTTCTTTATATATATATTTTATATGTTTTTGGGTCAAATTTTTTGTCATTTAAAAAATATATATATATATTTTCCTTTATATATATATATTATATATATTTATTTTTTTGTCAAATTTTTCCTTTATATATATATTTTATATATATTTATTTTTTAGTCAAATTTTTGTAATTTTTTATATATATTTTTTCCTTTATATATATATTTTATATTTTTTTGTCAAATTGTTTTGTATTTTTTTTTAAAATATATATATATATTTCCTTTATATATATTTTTTTTTTTTTGTCAAATTTTTCCTTTATATATATATTTTATATATTTATTTTTTTTGGTCACATTTTTTTAGTACATTTTTTTAAATATATATATATATTTTTTCCTTTATATATATATTTTATATATATTTTTTTGTCAAATTTTTTAGTAATTTTTTATATATATATTTTTCCTTTATATATATATTTTATATATATTATTTTTTCTTGGTCAAATTTTTTGGTAATTTTTTTATATATATTATTTTTTCTTTTATATATATATATTTTTATTTTTTTTGTCACTTTTTTTGTACATTTTTTTATATATATATTTTTTCCTTTATATATATATTTTATATATTTTTTTTTTTTAAATTTTAATGAGGGGGCATGTCAAAGCCAATACCTCGCGATGCTTTACACTGACTAAACCGCTAGATTCGCCGCTACATTAGAAAATGTCACGCCGCTGCTATCGCTGCCATTGAATTGAATGGATAGCCAGTTAGCATGTTTCCGACTTGTTTTAAACGACTTTTCCGACCGATTTGGACCGGGAAAACGGTCTGGTTAATGAGGGGGCGTGTCAAAGCCAATACCTAGCGATGCTTTACACTGACTAAACCGCTAGATTTGCCGCTACATTAGAAAATGTCACACCGCTGCTATCGCTGCCATTGAATTGAATGGATAGCCAGTTAGCATGTTTCCGACTTGTTTTAAACGACTTTTCCGACCGATTTGGACCGGGAAAACGGCCTGGTTAATGAGGGTTCGTGTCAAAGCCAATACCTAGTGATGCTTTACACTGACTAAACCGCTAGATTCGCCGCTACATTAGAAAATGTCACGCAGCTGCTATCGCTGCTATTGAATTGAATGGATAGCCAGTTAGCATGTTTCCGACTTGTTTTAAACTACTTTTCCGACCGATTTGGACCGGAAAACGGCCTGGTTAATGAGGGGGCGTGTCAAAGCCAATACCTAGCGATGCTTTACACTGACTAAACCGCTAGAT
Organism: Aldrovandia affinis; assembly: GCA_029706075.1. Classification (NCBI taxonomy): domain Eukaryota; kingdom Metazoa; phylum Chordata; class Actinopteri; order Notacanthiformes; family Halosauridae; genus Aldrovandia; species Aldrovandia affinis. The sequence goes on along the minus strand of JAINUG010001436.1, from coordinate 2,755 downwards.
TCGCCGCTACATTACAAAATGTCACGCCGATGCTATCGCTGCCATTGAATTGAATGGATGGCCAGTTAGCATGTTTCCGACTTGCTCCTTTTTGTATTTTTGTCAAATATGTATATATATTTCCTTTATATATATATATTTTTTTTTTTCAAATTTTTCCTTTATATATATAATTTATATATTTATTTATTTTGGTCACATTTTTTAGTACATTTTTTAAATATATATATATATTTTTCCTTTATATATATATTTTATCTATATTATTTTTTTGGTCAAATTTTTTAGTAATTTTTTTATATATATATTTTTCCTTTATATATATTTTATCTATATTATTTTTTGGGTCAAATTTTTTTGTAATTTAAAAAAATATATATATTTTTTCCTTTATATATATATATTATATATATATTTTTTTGTCAAATTTTTTTTATATATATATTTTATATATTTATTTTTTTGGTCAAATTTTTTTGTAATTTTTTATATATATTTTTTCCTTTATATATATATTTTATATATTTTTTTAGGTCAAATTGTTTTGTATTTTTTTGTAAAATATATATATATATTTCCTTTATATATATTTTTTTTTTTTTGTCAAATTTTTCCTTTATATATATATTTTATATATTTATTTTTTTGGTCACATTTTTTAGTACATTTTTAAAATATATATATATTTTTTCCTTTATATATATATTTTATATATATTTTTGTCAAATTTTTAGTTTTTTTTATATATATATATTTTTTTCCTTTATATATATATTTTATATATATTATTTTTTTGGTCAAATTTTTTTATAATTTTTTATATATATTTTTCCTTTATATATATATTTTATATATATTTTTTTTTGGTCAAATTTTTTTAGTAATTTTTTTATATATATATTTTTCCTTTATATATATATATTTTATATGTTTTTTTTTATCAAATTTTTTGTAATTTAAAAAATATATATATATATATTTCCTTTATATATATATATTATATATTTTTTTTTTTATCAAATTTTTCCTTTATATATATATTTTATATATATTTTTTTTTTGGTCAAATTTTTTTGTAATTTTTTATATATATATTTTTCCTTTATATATATATTTTATATATTTTTTTATTTTTCAAATTGTTTTGTATTTTTTTGTAAAATATATATATATATTTCCTTTATATATATATTTTATATATTTATTTTTTTATATTTCACATTTTTTTAGTATTTTTTTAAATATATATATATATTTTTCCTTTATATATATATTTAATATATATTTTTTGTCAAATTTTTAGTAATTTTTTTATATATATATATATATTTTTCCTTTATATATATATTTTATATATATTTTTTTTTTTTGGTCAAATTTTTTTGTAATTTTTTTTTAATATATATTTTTTCCTTTATATATATATTTTATATATATTTTTTTTTTTTTTTTTTTTATTGGTCAAATTTTTTGGTAATTTTTTATATATATTATTTTTTCCTTTATATATATATATATATTTATTTTTTTGGTCACTTTTTTTGTAAATTTTTTTATATATATATTTTTTCCTTTATATATATATATTTATTTATTTATTTTTTTTGGTCAAATTTTAATGAGGGGGCATGTCAAAGCCAATACCTAGCGATGCTTTACACTGACTAAACCACTAGATTCGCCGCTACATTAGAAAATGTCACGCCGCTGCTATCGCTGCCATTGAATTGAATGGATAGCCAGTTAGCATGTTTCCGACTTGTTTTAAACGACTTTTCCGACCGATTTGGACCGGAAAAACGGCCTGGTTAATGAGGGGGCGTGTCAAAGCCAATACCTAGCGATGCTTTACACTGACTAAACCGCTAGATTTGCCGCTACATTAGAAAATGTCACGCCTATGCTATCGCTGCCATTGAATTGAATGGATAGCCAGTTAGCATGTTTCCGACTTGTTTTAAACTACTTTTCCGACCGATTTGGACCGGGAAAACGGCCTGGTTAATGAGGGGGTGTCAAAGCCAATACCTAGCGATGTTTTACACTGACTAAACCGCTAGATTCGCCGCTACATTACAAAATGTCACGCCGATGCTATCGCTGCCATTGAATTGAATGGATGGCCAGTTAGCATGTTTCCGACTTGCTCCTTTTTGTATTTTTTTGTCAAATATGTATATATATTTCCTTTATATATATATTTTTTTTTTTTGTCAAATTTTTCCTTTATATATATATTTTATATATTTATTTATTTTAGTCACATTTTTTTGTAGATTTTTTAAAATATATATATATATTTTTCCTTTATATATATATTTTATATATATTTTTGTCAAATTTTTTTGTAATTTTTTTATATATATATTTTTTCCTTTATATATATATTTTATATATTTTTTTTTTTTGGGTCAAATTTTTTTGTCATTTAAAAAAAAATATATATATATTTCCTTTATATATATATTATATATATTTATTTTTTTTTTTGTCAAATTTTTCCTTTATATATATATTTTATATATATTTTTTTTTTAAAATTGTTTTGTAATTTTTTTTTTATATATATATATTTTTCCTTTATATATATTTTTTTTTTTTTTTTGGGTCAAATTGTTTTGTATTTTTTGTAAAATATATATATATATTTCCTTTATATATATTTTTTTTTTGTCAAATTTTTCCTTTATATATATATTTTATATATTTATTTTTTTTGGTCACATTTTTTTAGTACATTTTTTAAATATATATA
>JAINUG010001435.1:0-22903 GCA_029706075.1 Aldrovandia affinis | reverse complement strand
AAGACATGTGGGAATCAACGGTCTATCAAGTGGTGGAATGCCTGGATAAGGCTGGCTCACTATACAAGATTCAGTCCCGTGACCACCCAGACCAGCAGAAGAACATCCACCGCTCAGAATTGAGACCGATCACAGCCAATGGAGTCCCGGTGTCGAACCATTGACGGGGTTAATCCCGGTCAGAGCAAGGGACAGAGTGCTTTCACCAGAGGGTGAAAGTGACGATGGCCACAGTGACGACAGCTTTCTGTCAGGAGTCCTAACCCCCCCTCCGAACCAGAAGGCCCCCAGCAAATGGAACCAGCCCTAGAGCCCCGACCTCAAGAGACTTGCCCAGTAGCAGCCCCCCTCCCCTTAGTCGAGGACTGCCCAGTACCTCCTTCTGCCCCGCAGCCATCAGAACCAATGACAGGTTTGCAACCAGGACTGGCTGCCGGGAGACGGTCAAACAGAACAACGGCAGGTCAGCATTCCAACCCTTTCAACCTACCCCGGCCTTTAGCCCCACCAGCTCCAGCAGTTCACTCCCAACAAGTAGTCTTTAGGCCATGGGACAGGCCGTCCTCCTGTACCTCTGCCCTGCTGACAGCTACTTTGGTTATTGGCTTGATTTTTTGGTTATCGGACTTTGCTCCTGAACATTCCTCTAATAAAGCCCTTGCGGGTCTTTATTTTACGTCATTGTTTCTGAGTCGTGCATTTCGGGTCCAACCCTCAAGCACCCGTCTCAGTATTGCATCAATTACTATACTAAAGTTAATGCAAGCTAGTAGCAACTCCACTGTGTTCAATTTAGTTTTATTTATGTGCAAGTAGTGTGCAATATGTTTCAGTGTTTTTATTTATTGACTTGGACAGCACCTCCTTATTGTTGTTATTGTTCAATTTAAATTTGTTATTTGTATATATCTTGGATTTTTATAATTTAATATTTGTGTGCAATATTTTTCAGTATTTCTTTGTCTATTAGTATATTTTCTTCAAATAAAAAGGGTGCCTATTGCGCCTTGTTCCAACATAGGTACTTGTTTTGCGTGGCCTCCCTAGGGCTTGGGGAAGGGGTATGACTAATCTCGCCTAGGGCATCAAGTGAGCCAGGACCGCCACTGCCCAGGGATGACTTCATCCAATGTTTTCAAAGCAAACATTTGTGAGGATGTGTATGTGTGGTGGTGGGGGAGAGGGGGTGTATGGTGCATTCCCAATAAGATCAACTTATGTAAACTATGTACATCTGAGCTTGCAACTGTAACTGAACAAACTCCTTGAAAGCTATCTTTTATTTGTATGCAACTGTAATAAAATAAATACAATTACTTGTAAATAAACACCTCAGTATAACTTTTAATTTGAAAGAGGGTGACACCTGTAGTGCAATGTCCCCATGATCAAATCAAATCAAATCAAGTTTATTTGTATAGCGCTTTTCACAACAGAATTGTCACAAAACGCTTAACAGAGGGGGAACCCAGGCCTAGACCCCCCCAAAAGCAAGCCTAACGGCAACAGTGGCAAGGAAAAACTCCTAGGTAGGGAGAAACCTTGGGAGGAACCAGACTAAAAGGGGGAGCCCATCCTCTTCTGGCCGGCACAGGGTATGTCAAAAAAGACCATGTCATGGTCAGTCCAAGGTTAGTCTGAGTTAGGTAGTCAGCGGGGGGCTAAACCACGCGGAGAGGGTCCAGATCCAGGAACTGGGGTTGGCGTGGGGGTGAGGGTTGATGGGGCAGCTCACACTTCTCGCAGGATCTAGGGCTCGGGGGCAGGTGCCCCGAGTCAGAGGCCGAGGCAGAGAAGAGAACATGCAGTCAGAAAAAGCAGTGCTATAGCCAGTAGCACTATGTAAGAGCAGGGGAGCACAAGCATAGGAAATATACAGTTAGCCCCAACAGGTGTAAGCTATGGCAGCATACCTATTAGGAGAGGGACAGAGAAAACACGCAGCCATGTGAGAGTTCCAAACAATCCACACCTGATCAAGGATAACCAGCATAACAGTGGTGGTAACACATTGAGGAGGTGACAGTATGGAAAGTTTCTCACTCCATAAGACACTAAGGCACGGCCTTCTCCATCTCTCCACCTAGACTATGTTTGGCAGTAAGCTAGGCTGAAAAGATATGTTTTTAATCTACACTTAAAAATTGAAACTGTGTCCGATCCCTAACATGCCTTGGTAAACCGTTCCACAACAGAGGAGCTCTAAAAGAGAAGGCTCTACCACCAGCTGTGCTCTTCAAAATTCTAGGGAGTAATAGATGGCCGGCTTCTTGTGAACGAAGCAGTCGTGTCGGCTTATAGGGGCAATCATTTCGGTCAGATATAAAGGTGCAAGTCCGTTTACTGCTTTAAAAGTTAGCAACAGTACTTTATAATCAGCCCGATATTTAATAGGAAGCCAATGTAGTGATGCTAACACTGGAGTAATGTGCTCATACTTTTTGGATCTAGTCAAAATACGTGCCGCTGTATTCTGTACTAGTTGAAGACTCTTTAGAGAGCTACTAGAGGAGCCGGATAATAAGGCATTACAATAGTCTAGCCTCGATGCAACAAAAGCATGCATCAAGGTTTTAGCATCCTCTAATGACAGAAAGTGCCGAATTTTAGCTATGTTTCTTAGGTGAAAGAAAGCTACTCTGGAAGTGTTTTTAATATGAGTGTCAAATGTAAGGTCCTGATCAATAATAAAACCAAGGTTCTTAACCATAATACTTGATGTAACTATGCAATCACCTGCATTTAACTGCAGATCCAACTTGTTCCTTAATTTTTTGGGCCCAAAACCATCATCTCTGTTTTATCTGAATTTAAAAGCAGGACATTTACTGTCATCCAGTTCTTTATATCAGAGATACAAGCCTCTAATTGAGTGAGTTTAAGTGTTTCACCTGGTTTCATTGATATGTACAGCTGTGTATCATCGGCATAGCAATGGAAATTTACACCATGTTTACGAATAACATTACCGAGTGGTAGCAAGTATAATGAGAACAGTAATGGTCCCAGCACTGAGCCTTGTGGAATACCATATTTAACCTGAGAGTAGTCAGAGAACTCTTGATCTAATTGCACAAATTGAAACCTGTCTAATAAGTATGATTTAAACCATGAGAGTGCCCGTCCACGCAAACCAACCAGGTTTTCTAGCCTATGAAGGAGAATCTGGTGGTCAATAGTGTCAAAAGCAGCACTTATGTCAAGGAGCACTAGAATAGAAACATAACCAGTGTCCAATGCTAACAGTAAGTCATTTACAACTTTAATAAGTGCTGTCTCAGTGCTATGGTTTGGTCTAAAACCTGATTGTAATGTTTCATATAGATTATTCGTTTTTAGGAAAGCAGTTAATTGTTGAGCTACAGATTTCTCTAAAATTTTTGACAAAAAGGGCAGATTTGAAATGGGCCTATAGTTCTTCAGATTAACAGGATCAAGATTTGGTTTCTTTAGAAGAGGCTTGATTACTGCTACTTTTAAAGACCTAGGTACGCAACCCAATAATAGGGATGTATTTATAATATCTAACATGGGCTGGCCTAGCACAGGCAAAAGCTCTTTAATAAGCTTTGTTGGTATGGGGTCTAACAGACATGTAGATGATTTGGAGGACATAACCAGTTTACTGAATTTGTCCAGATCCAAGGGAGTGAAAAACTCAAGGGTCTCTACGCAACCCTGCTCCTGATAGCCCTGTGCTATCTCGGCAGTTGGAGTGCTAGATATTGGAGTCATTTTCATAATTTGTTCTCTGATTGTCTCAATCTTATCAGTAAACGAGTTCATAAAGTCATTTGAATTATAGCTAGAAGGATAACTGATGGAAACTGAAGACTGTTTTTTTGTCAGTTTAGCTACCGTGTTAAATAGAAATCTTGGGTTGTTTTTATTCTGGTCAATTAGTTTCGAAAGTACGATGACCTAGCTGTAGTAAGAGCGTGCTTGTATTCGATGAGGCTGTCCTTCCAAGCAGAGCGAAAAACCTCTAAATTGGTAGAGCGCCATCTGCGTTCTAATTTTCTGGAAACTTGTTTAAGGGCACGGGTATGGTCGGTAAACCAGGGTGCAAGTTTCTTCTCACTGCATTTTTTCTCTTGAGGGGTGCGACCGCATCAAGTGTATTCCGTAAAATGTGATTTAACGCATCAGTTTGATGATCAATTGACAAAAGGCTATTTGAGTCCTGACTTGATACTAAGGATTCGGGAAGTAAGTTTATAAGTTTTGAAGCCGTCAATGAATTTATAGAGCGGCTGGAATAGTATTTAGGTTCGATTTAATAGGAATATTTACCTGAATTTCAAAAGAAATCAAAAAGTGATCCGATAGTACAGGATTATGGGGAGACACAATGATATTCTCGACATCGATACCATAGGATAAAACTAAATCTAAGGTATGATTGTGGCGGTGGGTTGGTTCAGATATATTTTGAACAAAACCGACAGAGTCAATAATAGCTGCAAAAGCCAGTCCTAAAGGGTCACTGTCATTATCAACATGTATGTTGAAATCTCCAACAATCACAACTTTATCCGCCATAGTTGCCAAGCTTGATAAAAACTCTGCAAACTCGGAGAGAAAAAACAGTATACGGTCCAGGTGGTCTATAAATAGTTATTAAGAGGAAGGATTGCACTGAGGTAACTAGATCTTTTGACCGTCCAGAAAGCATAGAAAGCGATTCAAAAGAGGAGAACTTATCCCCACATTTAGGTGTAAAACTAAATTTTGTCGAAGAAATCACAGCAACACCGCCCCCTCTACCGGACAGACGCGGCGCTTGGCAGCTGGCATAACAATGATGATGTCACTACACAGGGGTATGTGTGTATTTACATAATCATAACTAATATGTAACCGGTGTCGTGGAAATTAAAACTCAGTAGGATCAGAGAGAATTTCCTTAAACAGTATTAAAGCTTTAATTACGAACAACTGCACGGAGACCCGTGTCACGCAGGGCAGTGAATCTCCCGCCTTCAAATTCAAATGGATATTTACTGTATATCCAACACAATGAAGGGGAGGGAACAGTCACAAGGGGATAGTAACAGGGCATTAACTTACAGGTAATTGGAGCTATGGACCAACATGAAGATATAACAGGTTGTTAGAACAGCCCTCCAAGGGTCTTAAACCAATGGGAAGGAGGTTTCCTGCTGTGGGGGAAACATCACAAAGGAACAGATGTTCCTTTGAAGTTGTGGCGCGAAAAGCCTTTGTCTCTGACCTGCAGCGTCACACTGAGTTAGTGTCTGCGTGTCCCGTGGATGTTCTAGCCTTACTACTTAATACAACATTTTGTACTTCCAAATATGAACACCGCTAACTCTTGTTACATATTTCTTACATTGCAGTAACTTAGTAATAGCCACTTGTTTCCACAAGGCCGGTAACCAACTGGACCTGGTCTTCACCAGGAACTGCGCCTCACCCAACATTACGGTATCGCCTCTACATGTGTCTGACCATTGCTTTCTGTCTTTCTCCCTCCCCCTCCCCTCTGTGCCTAAACCATCTTCACCTGTTCCTACTGTCCCTGTCCGTCGCAACCTCCGCTCTCTCGCCCCCGCTGCCCTGTCAGCTACCGTCCTATCTTCCCTTCCCCCTACTGATGCCTTCTCTCAGCTACCTGCTGAGGAAGCATCATCCACCCTACTTTCCTCTCTCTCCTCCTCCTTTGACTTACTCTGTCCTCTATCCACTAAACCTGCTCGTCTCCGACCCCCCACCCCCTGGCTAACCGATTCCATTCGGGCTAACCGACTGAAACTGCGAGCGGCAGAAATGAAATGGAGAAAATCGAAATCCCCTGTAGTTCTGTCTGATTTCCACACACTCCTGCCTTCCTTCTCCTCTAACCTCTCCTCTGCTAAGTCTGCATTTTTCCTTTCTAAAATTCAATCTTCTGTTTCCAACCCACGTAAACTCTATTCTACGTTTTCCTCTCTCCTCACCCCTCCTCCTCCCCCACCCCCCTCCTCTCTAACCGCCGATGACTTCTCATCCTTCTTTCACGAGAAGGTTGATGTCATTCGCAACTCCTTCCCCCCAACCTCTCCCTCTCCCATCCCGCTACCTAAACCTCCCACTCCTCTGTCCTCCTTCTCACCCCTCCCTGACTCGAACATCCTTCAACTTGTTCTCTCCCACCGTCCCACCACCTGCCCTCTTGATCCCATTCCTTCCCCCCTCTTCCAGTCCATTGCTATGGACATCCTCCCCTTTGTCTCCAATGTCATTAACTCCACTCTTTCCTCTGGCTCTGTCCCCTCCTCCCTCAAATGCGCTCATGTTGTCCCCCTCCTCAAAAAACCCTCTCTGAATCCTGCTGTCATCTCTAACTACTGACCTGTCTCTCTCCTCCCATTCCTTTCCAAAACATTAGAGCGGGCTGTCTATAATCAACTGTCTGCTCATCTCTTACAGAACGACCTGCTTGATCCCAACCAATCTGGGTTCAGAGCAGGCCACTCCACAGAGACTGCTCTCCTTGCGGTCACTGAGGCTCTTCACTCGGCTAAGTCCTGATCCCTTAGCTCCGTCCTCCTCCTCCTCGACCTGTCGGCGGCATTCGACACCGTGGACCACCGGATCCTGCTCTCATCTCTCGTCGAGATGGGAATCTCTGGATCTGCGTTGACATGGTTTGAGTCCTACCTGGCTGACCGGTCTTACCAGGTGGCCTGGAGAGGATCCCTCTCCTCTCCCCACACCCTCTCTACCGGAGTCCCACAGGGCTCAGTGCTAGGCCCCGTCCTATTTCCTCGGTACATTACATTACATTACAGGCATTTGGCAGACGCTCTTATCCAGAGCGACGTACAACAAAGTGTTAACCGTAGTCAAGAACAGTTTAGCTGAAAGCCACCCTAGTGGGAAGTACAATTCCTGGGTGCTAGGAGCAACCACATAGTTAAACTAGGACCCTGTAGGTAAATCTGTAGCCACAATTCAGAGGTAGCAGTAAAGCACTCAAATGCAGGAAATAATGCCTAAGCCTAATACAATACATAAACAAGTAGACGTGTAAACTAAGCAACTATGTCCCTAAGTTAACAAAAAACGGACTACAGGGAGATGTGCACCCTGAAGAGGTGAGTCTTAAGTTGTCGCTTGAAGGTGGCCAGGGTCTCAGTTGTTCTGACTTCCACAGGAAGGTCATTCCACCATCGTGGAGCCAGAACCGACAGGAGACGTGACCGGGAAGCGCAGGTGCGGAGGGGGGGAGGTGCTAGGCGTCCTGAGGTAGCAGAACAGAGAGGTCTGGCAGGTGTGTAGGGTTTGAAGATCTTGAGGAGGTATGTTGGGGCTGATCCTTTGACTGCCTGGTATGCTAGGACCAATGTCTTGAATTTGATGCGAGCTATAACAGGCAGCCAGTGGAGGGTAGTGAGCAGGGGGGTGACATGGGAGTGTCTAGGAAGGTTGTAGACCAGACGGGCTGCAGCATTCTGGATGAGTTGCAGGGGTCTGATGGCAGATGCGGGAAGGCCAGCCAGGAGCGAGTTGCAGTAGTCCAAGCGGGACAGTACCATTGCTTGGACCAGGAGCTGGGTAGAGTACGTGGTAAGGAAGGGACGGATCCTCCTGATGTTATACAGGAAGAATCTGCACGCCCGGCTTACCGCTGCAATGTTCATTGATAGGGACAGCCTGTTGTCCATCACCACACCGAGATTCTTCACGCAGGGTGATGATGTCACCAGGGTGTCACCTAGAGAAATGGAGAAATCAAGGTGGGGAGAGTTTAAGGCAGGAATGAAGATTAGTTCTGTTTTACCTGGGTTGAGCTTTAGGTGGTGACTGTCCATCCAGCTCTGAATGTCCCCCAGGCAAGCAGAGATGCGGGTAGAGACCTGAGTGTCTGATGGGGAGAAGGAGAGAAAGAGTTGAGTGTCATCAGCATAACAATGGTAAGATAAGCCGTGGGCAGAGATTACAGAGCCAAGGGAGCGGGTGTACAGGGAGAAGAGAAGGGGACCAAGGACTGAGCCCTGTGGAACCCCGGTGGGGAGGGAGCGAGGCAGTGATACTTTACCAGCCCAGGCAACCTGGAAGGAGCGACCGGAGAGGTAGGACTCGATCCAGGCGAGGGCTGTACCGCAGATCCCTGTTGCTGCCAGGGAGGACAGCAGGATGGAGTGCTCCACAGTGTCGAAGGCAGCTGAGAGATCAAGCAGGATCAGGATGGAGGAGAGGGAGGCGGCTCGTGCGGTGTGAAGAGCCTCATTGACCGAGAGGAGAGCGGTTTCTGTTGAGTGGCCAGGTCTGAAGCCGGACTGGTGGGGGTCCAGCAGGTTATTTTCTGTGAGGAAAGCAGAGAGTTGGTTAGATACCGCTCTTTCGAGGGTTTTAGACAGGAAGGGGAGGAGGGATACTGGGTGATAATTCTGGATAACTGACGGGTCTAGAGTGGGTTTTTTCAGCAGAGGGGTGATATGGGCCCTTTTGAAGGGCGAGGGGAAACAACCAGAAGACAAGGAGGAGTTCACAAGGGAGGTGACAAATGGGAGGATGTTAGGTGTGATAGCCTGGGGAGGGATGAAGGGATAGGGTCGAGGGCACAAGTGGTAGGGCGGTGGGAGAGGAGGAGGTGGGAAATATCAGAGTCTGAGAGGGGAGAAAAAGAGGAGAAGCAGGGGGAGGGCACAGAGGGAGTGGAGGGCACAGCGGGAGTGGAAGGCGCAGCGGGAGTGGAAGGCGCAGCGGGAGTGGAAGGCGCAGCGGGAGTGGAGAGCGCTGCGGGAGTGGAGGGGGCAGTGGGAGTGGAGGGCGCAGCGGGAGTGGAGGGCACAGCAGGAGTGGAGGGCACAGCGGGAGTGGAGGGCACAAAGGAGCTGCGGATGTCTGCAATTTTCTCCTCGAAGAAAGCAGCAAAGTCATCTGCAGTGAAGGGGGACTGAGGTGGGGGAGGAGGTGTGCTGAGGAGAGAGGAGAAAATAGAGAACAGTTGACGAGGTTTAGATATAGAATTTTGAATTTTTGTTTGATAGAAGATTGCCTTAGCGGCAGTGACGGCAGAAGAAAACACAGACAGTAAAGCCTGATAGGATGAAAGGTCGGACTTCATTACATGGATGTTCGCCCACTGGGCCTGGATTTCGCCCACTTCCTCTCAGCAGCACGGAGGCTGACCCGGGAGGTGCGCAGGGTGTCGGACATCCAGGGACTAGGAGGGGATGAGCGTGCAGGTCTGGGGAGAAGAGGACAGAGAGAGTCAAGTGCAGAGGACAGAGATGAGATTAGGGTGGAGGAAGCAGTGTCAGTGGGGAGTCTAGAGAATGCTTTAAGGGGGGGGAGGGAAGCAGTGACAACGGGAGTGAGGGAGGAGGGTGAGAGGGAGCGAAGGTTACGACGGGCAGTGATGGTGGGTGTTGGAGGAGGGGAGGGAGGATGGGGGACAAGGGAGAGGGAGAAGGAAATGAAATGGTGATCAGATGTATGCAAGGGGGTAACCGTATTGGAGCAGGGGCAGTTCCTCAGGAAGATCAGGTCTAGGAGGTTGCCTGCCTTGTGGGTTGGGGGGGAGTTTTGCAGGGAGAGGTCGAAGGAGTGGAGTAGTGGTAGGAAGGCAGCAGACTGGGGGCCTCTAGGTGGATGTTGAAGTCTCCCAGGAGGATCAGCGGGGTGCCGTCCTCAGGGAAGGAGCTGAGCAGGGTGTCTAGCTCGTCGAGGAAGCATCCCAGGGGCCCTGGTGGACGATAAACAACAACAATAAAGAGTTTAGTAGGATAGGTGATGGAGACAGGGTGGCATTCAAAGGAGGATATAGACAGGTTGGAGAGGGGAACGACTGAGAACTTCCATGTGGGAGAGATAAGCAAACCTGTACCACCACCACGGCCGGATGGCCGGGGGGTGTGGGAAAAGGAGTAGGCGGACGAGAGGGCAGCAGGAGTAGCGGAGTTTGCAGGACTGATCCAGGTCTCGGTGAGGGCGAGAAACTGGAGGGACAGGAGGGAGGCATAAGCAGAAATGAAGTCAGCCTTCTGTGCGGCCGACCAACAGTTCCATAACCCCCCTGAGATTGTGAAGCTGTCACAAAGGGTCAGGGGGGGGTAGGAGAGGTTGGAGAGGTTCCGTTGTCGCGGGAGGGTGCGACGCTGGAAGCGCGTTCTGAATGGGAGAGAGCAGACTGTTATGGTGTGCGGGCACATACTGTGAAGGAGCGACGCTCCGACAAAGGTAAAAAGAGATCAGAAACAGGTGAATACAATGACGTGGTAATTGCACGGATTACTCTTTACAATTCGCTGCAATCAGACTAGCAATCAAACTAACAATGACTCGAAATTAAGAATAACACGGCTAATCTAATTCCGTAATAGCAAATTAAGTACCAATAAACTACGCAAAGTTTAAGAAACTACAGATAACTAACAGATCAGTCAAACTAACGTGGCAAACTCTAGCAAACCGAAAAATACTAAACACGCCGGACGGAAACAAACAGCAGGTCAATTCAAAACACAGGAAAACACTTTTCTGATTCCTCTGCCAGGATTGAATCTGATGCGTGCTGCGATGGGGATGGCGATGGCGATGACTGTACACCAAGTCACTTGGCTCTGTTATTTCTGCTCATGGTTTTTCCTATCACTGTTATGCTGATGACACCCAACTGTTTCTCTCCTTCCCTCCTTCTGATACCCAGGTCCCGGCACGGATCTCTGCATGCCTGGCTGACATCTCCGCATGGATGTTCACCCACCACCTGAAGCTGAACCTGGGGAAGACAGAGCTGCTCTTCCTCCCAGCGAAGGGCTCCCCGGCGATTGATGCGTCAATCACTGTGGAAGGCTCCATAGTGTCTCCGTCCCAGTCTGCCATGAGTCTTGGGGTAACCCTGGACAACCAGCTGTGCTTCTCGAGCCATATTGCAGCGATCACTCGGACCTGCCGTTTCTCCCTCCACAACATCCGGAAGATCCGACCGTTCCTCACCCAAGAGGCCACTCAACTCCTGGTCCAGGCCCTGGTGATCTCACGTCTGGACTACTGCAATTCCTTGCTGGCAGGCCTTCCGGCCTGTGCCATCAAGCCACTGCAACTAGTCCAAAACGCTGCTGCTCGCCTGGTGTTCAACCAGCCAAAGTTCACCCACGTCACCCCTCTACTCTCCTCTCTGCACTGGCTCCCCATCGCAGCACGCATCAGATTCAAGTCACTGGTGCTTGCTTTTCAAGCGGCCAGAGGTACTGCTCCCCATATCTCCAGTCACTCATCACTCCCTACACCCCGCCCAGACCCCTCCGCTCCGCCTCCGCTGGCAAACTGACTGCCCCATCCCTCCGGGTGCCTGGCGGCCGCTCCTCGCGGTCTCGCCTCTTCTCTGTCCGGGTCCCTCGCTGGTGGAACGACCTTCCGCAATCGGTCAGGACTGCGGAATCACTTCCATCTTCCGCAAGAGACTCAAAACCCACCTCTTCAGACTCCACTACCACTGAACACTGTCCATCTAGTCAATCTGTCGTCACCACTGTTTACTTGTTCTACACTGTTTAAAAAAATAAAAAAAAATAAACACTAACATTTTCTTTCCCAGTGTTGCAGGTATGATACGCAGACGCCTGCGATGATATCTATTGCTGTTTTACTGCACTGATCTTGTGCGCTAACTATGATTAATGCACATCTTGTAAGTCGCTCTGGATAAGAGCGTCTGCTAAATGCTTAAAATGTAAATGTAAAGTAGCTACGATATACACAGGTATAGGTGCAACTTAATGTTAAGTGTTACACGTGGTAATTATTACTCATAAGTGTTGATGATAAGTGTGATATTCAATAAATATGTAAAGTTTCTCATTCATGTAATGTCCCATACACAAATACGTGGGTTAGTTGTATATACATTTCTCTGGATCCACGAAGGTGAAAAGGAAGGTAATCCTTTACTACTTCATGCAGAAGGATTGCTCTCAGAGTTTAACCTGTTTTATCCCACCGGAAACGTTGTCGAAGTCTCTACCTCTCTTTTTCCGTCTGTGAATATTTTTTGGAGGACTATAGATGTTTTAAAAACAACAGGCATGCAAGTCGTCAACCTTAGGAAGGGCCTGAAACAACTTCCGGAAAAATGCACTTCATGTTGAGGCGTTTACTTCCTGCTACGATTTCTGGGCGTTATGGCAGAGGCGAAGCTTCCAAATAAAAGGTAAAATTGAAGTATTTAACAAGTATTTTTTGGTGATGTTTTTGTAGTTTCCTATTAAGCAACATCTCTAGTAGCAGCCAATCTAAAGACATCTTATATAAGTTCGATATTTTTTTGTATATTTACTCGGAAATGCACCCGGCAACTAAAGTGGCCGGTGGGCAAATCCCTTTGAAGGTTTGGGCATATACATATCTAAAGGCATTTTTACCTTAGCGGGTGTAATCCTATGTAATAAATAGAAATTAAAACACAATTTCTTCACTAATCGTCTAATATTACTGACTTTCAGGTACACTTTAGCAGAGGCTTTGGACATTCTTGACAATGATTATCCCCAGCAGACTATCACAACTATCACAGTCGTGCCAGAGTCTGAGAAAAATGCTCTTGACACAGACTGTGACAGTGATGGTTCTGACAATGACACAAGTGGTGATTTCAAATGCCTGCCATCAAGGTTGCTCAAGGGACAAGGCTCAACCCATGCCATTGAGGTTTTATTACCTTTAGTTCCAGGTACTGAGCCAAATATTGATGAAGTACTTACAGAGCCAGATATTGATGAGGTACAAATTTTATCATGATAATCTCTTTACAAATTTGTCATTGATTGATGAGATGTGCAAGAGGGTCTATGGAAGCTGTGGCACATTCCGTGAAAACCATCTCTTTGGTGTTCCGCTGACACCAGCTCTGAGATTCAAGAGAAGGGAGAGAGGGGAATCTGAATTCCTTGTTGAAAAAGGAACATTTATTGTGAAATGGAATGACAACAGTGTGGTTACTGTCGCGACAAACATGGAAACAGTGTCAAACTCAACGGTCAATGTTCAAAGATGGAACAAAAAGAAACATGCCATGGCAATCCTACCCCAGCCAACATGCATTAGCCAGTATAACATGCATATGGGAGGTGTTGATTTACATGACCAATGTGTGGCATGTTGCAGGATCAGTACCCGATCCAGAAAGTGCCACCACGGCCAATCTACAGCTGGGCACTGAACAGTGCAATGGTCAACAATCAATCAATCAATCAATCAAGTTTATTTATATAGCACAGTTTCGTACAGATTCATGCAATTCAAAGTGCTTTACATTAATAAACAAGAAATACAGCAGAAAAAGAGAAAAGAAAGAATGCAATAAAATAACAAACAATTAGTTAATTTATGGAGACAATAAAATGATTAGAATCAGTTTCAAATATAGGAAATCAGTTTAAAAACAAAATTAAATTAAAATTAAAATTAAAAAATTTAAATAAAACGAAATAAGATTTAACTGACAAGTAAAACTGATAAAAGTGCAGTAGAGTGATAAAAGTGCAGTAGATTTAAAATTTGGACTGGGCTTAATAAGAATATAGTAAAATGCAGTACAATTTAATCATTCCAGTCAAAGGCCCGTGAAAAGAGCAAAGTTTTCAGTCCAGATTTAAAAGACATAATTGTAGGAGCATGTCTAAGGTCATAAGGTAGTTGGTTCCAGTTATGGGTAGCGTAGAAACTAAAGGCTGCCTCACCATTTTTTGTTTTAACCTTTGACACAATGAGCTGACCCGATCCTAAAGATCTGAGTGATCTGTTTGGTTCATACTGTCTAAGCATTTCCAAGATGTATTTTGGTCCGGAGCCGTTCAGTGCTTTATAGACTATTAGTAACACTTTAAAATCTATTCTATGGCGGACTGGAAGCCAATGTAACGACCCTAAGGATTGGAGTGATGTGTGCACTTCTTTTAGTCCTTGTAAGAAGCCTGGCAGCAGCGTTTTGAATTAGTTGGAGCCGTTTAATGGACCTTATTGAGAGGCCAGTGAAAAGAGCATTACAATAATCAACCCTACTTGAGATGAAAGCATGAATGAGGGTTTCTAGGTCTTGTTTAGACATAAAGCCTCTGACTCTTGCTATATTCTTCAGATGATAAAAGGCGGATTTGGTTATCGACTTGATATGGTTATCAAAGTTCAAATCTGAGTCAATAAGTACACCAAGGTTTCTAGCCTGCGTGGTTGTTCGTAAACCAGTGAGTCAAGGTGGAAAGCAATTTTTTCTCTCGGTTCTTTGCTCCCGAAAACAATAATTTCGGTTTTATCTTTGTTTAGCTGGAGAAAGTTTTGACACATCCAGCTGTTTACTTGCTTTAAGCACCGGTATAGACAGTCAATAGAGTTGTAGTCGTCAGGAGTGAACGACAGGTAAATCTGTGTGTCGTCTGCATAGCTGTGGTATGACATTTGGTACTTCTGAAAGATTTGACTGAGGGGAAGCATGTATAAATTGAACAACAGAGGGCCAAGGACAGAGCCTTGGGGGATCCCAGAGGTCAGAGTAGTCCGTTCTGATTGGTGGTTGTTAATGGTTACAAAGTAGTCTCTATCTTGTAAGTAGGATTTGAACCAGTTTAAGGCTGTGCCCGAGAGCCCGATCCAATAGTGTAGCCTGTCTATGAGTATTTGATGATCTACAGTGTCAAAGGCTGCACTGAGATCCAGCAGAACGAGAACAGAGATCCTACCTGAGTCACTGTTTACACGGATGTCGTTTACAACTCTAATGAGTGCCGTCTCGGTGCTGTGATGGGATCTAAAACCAGACTGAAAAGTGTCAAAAACGCAGTTTTGGTTTAAAAAGTTGTTGAGAAACGGCCTTCTCAGGGATCTTGCTGATGAAGGGAAGGTTAGAAATAGGGCGATAGTTATTTAATTTAAAAGGGTCTAGATTTTTCTTTTTTAGAAGAGGTTTAATTACTGCGGTTTTTAAAGATGTAGGAAAAAAGCCAGTCCGGAGTGAACAGTTAGCTATTTGCAGTAATTCTGAAGATAAATAGCTAAAGTTACCTTTTAAAAAGCTAGAAGGTGCAGGGTCTAAAGAGCAAGTAGATGGTTTGAGGTGCTGCACTATTTGTTCAAGCGCCTTGTTGTCAATTTCACTGAATTGCGACAAGCAAGGAAGACAGTTTTTTGGCAGATGAGAGCATGGTGCGGCTATGTTGCAGAGTGCAGAGGAGCTAATGGCTGATCGAATGTCGCTAATTTTGATGCTAAAATATGAGGCAAATTCATTGCATTTATTAACAGAGCAGAGTTCAGGAGGAAGTTGAACTGGAGGGTTTGTCAGTCTGTCGACTATAGAAAAGAGAGTCTGGGTATGATTAGTATTTCTGTTGATGACACCAGAGAAAAATAACTGTCTGGCTCTTTTTATTTCCAGATCGTAAGCATGCAGTTTCTGTTTCTGAATGTCATAGTGAATTTGCAGCTTCGTTTTCCTCCACCTGCGTTCAGTTATCCTACATTCTCTTTTCATACTTTTTACTGCTTGGGAATTTCTCCAAGGTGCTCTCTGTTTGCTAGTTACTGATTTGTGTTTTAAGGGTGCGATATCATCCATAATATTCACGATTTGGGAGTTTATGTTGTCACAAAGAACATCAACGGAACACAAAGGAATATTGTCAGCAGGAGGAGAGGAAAAAGAAGAGAGGGATATAGAAAGAGCGTCAGGGGAGGCGGGGGGGAGTACAGGAGAAGATGAATTGAGGGAGGAGGTGAGGCAGGGGGGGGAAGGAGAGGTGGGCAGTGTGGGATTAGGAGAGGAAGAGGGGGGAATTGATGAAGGGGGAGGAGGGAGGTGAGAAGAGATGGGAGAGATTTTGGGAGCAGGAGAAGAGCAGATGAGGGAGGAGGTGAGACAAGGAGGGGGGGCGGTGGGAGGTGAGCGATTAGGAGAAGAAGAGGGGGGGAGTGATGAAGGGTGGGAGGGGGAGGGAGGGAGGTGAGAGAAGGCGATGTCCTTTGGCACGGAGTGGTCCTCAAGGTGAGTGGTGGAATCAGCAGGTGTCATCGGTGCATTATTTCTGTGTTCATGATAATATGACTGAGGCATGATTGGTATCTGGCGTAGATGGTGCAGGATGTGATCAGTGAAGGTTTGAGCACCGTCTCTATTTAAAATCAATCCAGTGTGGTAAAATAGTTTTGTTTGTTTCCAAAACAAGTCAAAATTGTTAATGAATGGAATGTTCTTTTTGATGCAATTTGTTTGCAACCATGTGTTGAAAGACACTGTGCGGGAGAAAAGTTAACATTTTCCATTTGGAAATGGTCCGCTGATGATAAATTGTGTTTTTAGCGTGCACAGGGTCTTAAAAAGTGCCTTACAGTCCTTCATTAATTTCACTGATTGGTGCTTGGGAAAATCATTCATGCCAGCATGTAACACAATATGATGAATTCCTTGGTGATTAGAGAGGAATGTCGGGAGAAGTTCATCTATGTCAGAAATTGTTGCATCCGGTATACAGCGGGTTGTAGTATGGAAAACCTTCACCCACTCAATGGATGCGTCACCGAGAAGGAGGGTGTGGATATCCCTGTGGGTCCGTCGTGTAGGCTTCTGGTTGGTTGGAAGGGATTCGAGATGCAGCTTGGGGGTTGCAGTATTTGTTTGGGTAGCTGGGAGATTAATGATAGCCATTGCCATTGCTCTATGCCATTGTTCTGGACCGGCTTCCAATACGACTCTGGATATCCGTTTATAATTCCCTTTGCTTATGCTCGGGAAGTCATCATGACTGTCTAGACAGTAAGTGGCCTTGGCTAGCTTGTTATCTCTCATCAGGTTGGTATCTCTCATCAGGTTGGGCAGGCTTCGGCTGAGATGTAGCCTAGCATTGGCATCACGGTGGTTCTTACCAGAATGTTCAGTTTGTCCATTCAGTGTGTGTCCGCCGAGTCCGCTGAATCCAGGTGGATGAAATGGAAGTTTTGAGAGAAGGCAGGACTCGAGCTGAAGTATTTTCTCTTGTAGTGAAAAACATTTCTGACAAGAGGAGGGATCAGTAAAAGTTGCTACCTTGTTAGCTGCTAAGCTGAGCATGGCAGGCTAGCTGGCTAGTTAAAAGTTTCACCGCACACAAAATTTGCCGTATTAAAACTGATCCACTAAACTAAGCTAAACATAAAACAACAACTCGGATAAAACACGCAGATAAAACTGTAGCATTGGCTACCATTACAGGAAAATGACTTTAAGGCTAAGGCTTACTCAGACCAAACAGTTGGTACTATTATCGGTCAGTCTTGAAGGGAGAAGAAGACCTGGGGCCTCATTTATAAAACGTACTTACGCACAAATTTCATCTTAGAACGTCAAAGTTCAGGCCAGGGTCGACGTACGACGCCTTCATTGTGCATAATTGCAGTGTGGGGAATCGTCTAGAGCAGGGGTCGGCAACCTTTAACACTCAAAGAGCCATTTGGACCCGGTTTCCACGGAAAAGAAAACACTGGGAGCCGCCAGTGGCGTAGCGTGGGTTGCCAGCACCCGGTGCGAGCCACGTAAACGGTGCCCCATTTTCTGTCGACGGGGGGTGCAACGCGAGAAAATACTTGCACCCCTCGGATTTTCTGTCGACGGGGGGGAAAAATTCTTCCGCCCCTCGGATTTTCGTGCGCGAGGAAATTTAGAACTACAAGTAAAATACACTTCAATTGGATACTTATAATTTATTTTCCCAAGCCACGCGGAGCCGCAGCATAAGGATGAAAGAGCCGCATGCGGCTCCGGAGCCGCGGGTTGCCGACCCCTGGTCTAGAGGCTGGAGCAGGCGGAGACACTTTTTTTATGTGCATAAAATAATTATGCATAGAAACCATCCTATATTTGATCTAAGATCATTTCTGAAATGTGCGTAAGTGTGATTCACAGGAAACTGAACGTACGCACAAAAAAACGTGCGTACGCCAGTCCCCTAGATGTCAAATCTATAAATCGCAAATGATCTTGAAATTGTGCGCAGGTGCAGGTGCGAGTGGTAATTTTTCCTGTTAACATATACATACTCATTTGCATGTGGTGCCCGTATAGCAACGTGAGTGCAATCTATTGCACCTATGATGTTGGGGAATCCTGTTGTGCGCACAAAATCCTCTTTCACATTTTGTAGCTCCTCGGCAGCGTAAGGAAACTTTATGTACTGAGGGGACAAATCAATGATGCCTCGAAGTACAGCTGGCATAATTCTACTAACCAATGGCTGGGATATGCCTGACCATTGGTCACCAATTTCTCTTTGGAATGTTCCTGTAGCCAGGAACCCAAGGACGGATAACAATCGCACCTCAACGGGTATGGCCTGGTTGCAGTTGGTGCGTCTCTGTAAATTCGGGCCCATCTGGGCACAAAGCTCTAATAGCATAGCTCTCGGCAAACAATACCTGCTTATCAGCCATTCGTCATCATGCGCAAAGAAGTCTACAGGAACATTCCAAAGAGAAATTGGTGACCAATGGTCAGGCATATCCCAGCCATTGGTTAGTAGAATTTTTGTGATTTCCGAGACACCCCTTTTGTTTGACTCAGAGTTTTGCCTGCCGATTTTGTTTTGTTTGCTTATCTGCTTATTTGGTTTTGATCTTTGGACTGCCCTTGACTACTATTTTTGGATTTTGTTCTTGTACCTTCTCTGACTCTGATTACCGGCTTTGAACTTGGATTGATCAATAAACGTTCCTTCCCTGCCATATCCTGGTCTGTGCCTGGGTCCTTGTCCAGTCCCTCACACCATTTGATTGCAATGGTGAAAAAGTTAAAAGTTAAAAAATGCAATCTGTTATTGTAATTAATTAAACATATTGTTATTGATACACACGCAACACAAATCAAAAATGACATATATTTTTGCATTCCATTGTGCAATATTTACCACATAACATATGTGTATATATATATATATACAGTCAGGTCCATAAGTGTTTGGACAGTGACAAGGTGATTGACTTTGCCATTGCTGACTTGGCCATTCTTTACCTTAAAAAAGTATTGGGTTGCTCTCCCAGTATGCTTCAGGTCATTGTCTAACTGCACTGTGAAGCGCCGTCCAATGAGTTTTGAAGCATTTGGCTGAATCTGAGCAGATAATATAGCCTTATACACTTCAGAATTCATCCTGCTGCTTTTGTCAGCAGTCACATTATCAATAAATACAAGGGAACCAGTTCCATTGGCAGCCATACATGCCCACGCCATAACACTACTTCCACCATGCTTCACAGATGAGGTGGCATGCTTCGGATCATGAGCAGTTCCTTCCCTTCTCCATACTCTTCTCTTCCCATCATTCTGGTACAAGTTGATGTTTGTCTCATCTGTCCATAGGATGTTGTTCCAGAACTGTACAGGCTTTTTTAGATGTTTTTTGGTAAACTCTAATCTTACCAAAGGTTTACAACTTGTGGTAAACGCTCTGTATTTACTCTGGTGTTGACTTTGAAACAGATATGCCTACCTCCTGGAGGGTGTTCTTGATCTGGCCAACTGTTGTGAAGGTTTTTTTCTTCACCAGGGAAATAATTCTTCTGTCATCCACCACAGTTGTTTTTTATGGTCTTCTGGGCCTTTTGGTGTTCCTGAGCTCACCAGTGCATCCTTTCTTTTTAAGAATGTACCAAATAGTGTGTTTAGATTTTTTAACCATAATGATTTCTTGCTTCACTGGCAGTGACGGCTCTTTGGACTTCATATTGAGATTGAACAGCAACAGATTCCAAATGCAAATGCCACACTTGAAATCAACTCTAATCAACTCTAGACCTTTTATCTGCTTATGTGTCCAATTAAATAACGAGGGAATAACACACACCTGGCCATGGAACAGCTGAGCAGCCAATTGTCCAATTACTTTTGGTCCCTTAAAAAGTACCATATATAAAAAGTGCTGTAATTCCTACAGCGTTTGGATGTAAATACCCTCAAATTAAAGCTGAAAGTCTGCACTTTGAGCTCATATTCATTATTTAATTTGTGGTAGCTAAAATAACAATAACTTTAAGTATTATCTAACTATAACTGAGATATTTGTGCCTTGCCTTTGGATTTGGATTTATAACCATTCAGTGCCTTAGGACACCTTGGTGTGAAGTACACTACATACAAATAAAATTGATTTATTGAATTAATTGAGAATGTTTATACATACACAGTACCTTGCAAATGTTAATGTCTGTTATTGAATTCCTGTTACAATAACTTGACTGTGGCACAAATGGAATTTATTTTTAGTAAGCATGTATGTTACAGTCCAGATAGTCCAGTCCAATCAGTCGTCACGAGATAAAAGAGAGAAAAAAACAAGAAAATAATTGGTTGGAGCTCTGGCTCTGCCAAACTCATTTAAACACTACTTTTACTCTTTAAATTTATAAAAAGTTATATCCTGTTAAGTTGCACAACCAGATTTTTAAAATTCAACCTCACTCCTCTGGGGCTATATAATAGTCCATTCCACCCAGAGAAACCAGCACTTCCTACTTAACGTTAGAGTTGAATTAACCAACTGACTAGCTAACTAACTAATGTTTGTAGTAGCTAACTAGCAAGATTACTAGTTGTAGTAGCTAACTACCAACTAGCAAGCTGGTTAGCTACTACATGTTGTTACATTGTAGATGAAGGTTGCTAATGCGAATAGAAAGAAGGCTCGCTAACTATAGTAATGCAAACATGGGTAAAGTGTGTCATAGTTAACAAATGTCACCAAACATAAATGAGCTAATGCTGGTAGGTAGCTAATGTCAGCTGTTTTGTTATATTATTATTCATTATTAATCTTTTCTAACTTTAAGGCTAAACTGTAGCTATTTTACTGAATGAATCTGGCATGTTTCCTGAATATGCTGTATATATGTACACTACCGGTCAAAAGTTTTAGAACACCCCGATTTTCCAGTTTTTACTGAAATTGAAGCAGTCCAGTGAATAACCTGAAATGGTACAAAGGTAAGCGGTAAACTGTCAGAGCTTTAAAAAAAAACTGAGGTCACCAAAAAATGACAGCCACAGTAATCATAATAAAAATTTTTATTGAAAGTGTTACTGTAAAAAATTATATCAATAAATATGTACACATATTGTCATGGTATATCTTAGTATATCTTATTCATTGGAAGCACCTAGTGGACGTTTCATGGCATTGCATTGCATTTATTTCTGAATTTATTTGTTGTATTTTTCCTGTTGGTTACGTTTGTTCACATGACTTAAATCGCATGTTTCAAACCAGGAAGCGTACTCTACTTGTGACCTAATACATCCATGCTTGTGAGAGCAGTATGTTTTCAAGGTGAAATCATCTTTTCTTTACCGTTCTTGCCCTGAGAAAAGGCTTTGCTTGTAAGTTTGCCTTTTATTTCTTTCATAACTGCATTGTATAATTCAAGTCAAGGATTCATTGATTCGTCATCAGTGTTCGCTATCTGTTGAAGTTGCGCCCTGTTTACGTGCGATGGGAACAGAATAGTAAAAAAGCATCCACGCAGCGGTCGGATCGACACAAGGAGAGAGATCTTCAGTGCAAGCACTTCACATCATCATCCTTGCTCACGCCAGGCATACAGCAATACTACATGATGGAAGCAACAGAGGATAGAAGTGACGAACCACTAAAGGTGAGCCAGGCCGAGACAAGGTCAGTAGCCTCTGCCACATCTAGAAGGTCTCATGGTTCAGCAACCAGTATAGCAGCTGTCAATGCACGTGTCAAAGTGGAAGTAGCACGTGCACGCGCTGACTATGCCAAGATGGAATCACAGATTATGATTGAGAAAGCCCAGATAAAAGCAAGATTAAAGAATTTGCTGCATGACAAAGAAGTGGCAGAAGCCATCGCTGAAGCAAACGTTCATGAGGCAGCAGCGGACAATAAAGACAGTGTTACAGATGCTATCATTCATGCAATCACCGACCACACATGCCAGTACGTAGAACGTCAGTCACGGCTACCGCTATCTGCTGAAGATGTTAAGCAGTCTATAGCCAACCTAGAGCCAGCAGTCCATGTACTGAGATCTTCCTCACCACCCAGACGTCCGACTGTTTCATACGATGGACAGTACTTCTCCAGCATGAAATATGAAGACAGCTTTCCACTACTGCAACCTGGTAGGCCAAAGACTATACCTAGCCAGCATTCACCAGCAAGAGCACAAGGCTTTCCTCAGAGACAACATTACATTACATTATAGGCATTTGGCAGACGCTCTTATCCAGAGCGACGTACAACAAAGTGTTAACCGTAGTCAAGAACAGTTTAGCTGAAAGCCACCCTAGTGGGAAGTACAATTCCTGGGTGCTAGGAGCAACCACATAGTTAAACTAGGACCCTGTAGGTAAATCTGTAGCCACAATTCAGAGGTAGCAGTAAAGCACTCAATGCAGGAAATAATGCCTAAGCCTAGTACAATACATAAACAAGTAGACGTGTAAACTAAGCGACTATGTCCCTAAGTTAACAAAACCGCCTACGGGAGAGGTGCACCCTGAAGAGGTGAGTCTTCAGTC
This sequence comes from Aldrovandia affinis, assembly GCA_029706075.1. Lineage (NCBI taxonomy): Eukaryota > Metazoa > Chordata > Actinopteri > Notacanthiformes > Halosauridae > Aldrovandia > Aldrovandia affinis. Next base: position 393 of record JAINUG010001435.1, on the reverse strand, counting down.
GACGCTGAAGGTGGCCAGGGTCTCAGCTGTTCTGACTTCTACCGGAAGGTCATTCCACCATTGTGGAGCCAGAACCGACAGGAGACGTGACCGGGAAGCGCAGGTGCGGAGGGGGGGAGGTGCTAGGCGTCCTGAGGTAGCAGAACAGAGAGGTCTGGCAGGTGTGTAGGGTTTGAAGATCTTGGTGAGGTATGTTGGGGCTGATCCCTTGACTGCCTGGTATGCTAAGACCAATGTCTTGAATTTGATGCGAGCTATAACAGGCAGCCAGTGGAGGGTAGTGAGCAGGGGGGGGTGACATGGGAGTGTCGAGGAAGGTTGTAGATCAGACGGGCCGCAGCGTTTCTGGATGAGTTGCAGGGGTCTGATGGCAGATGCGGAAGGCCAGCCAGG
>JAINUG010001434.1:0-22917 GCA_029706075.1 Aldrovandia affinis | reverse complement strand
TTCAATTAGAGGTCGAGGACGACCTGTTTTAAGTAGGGGAGAATGTAACCCCCTATTCTATGTGTGTGGAAGTAGTTGGTCCAATTGTCTGCTTAGTTGGTACGGCCCTAGTAAAAGGCGGGAAGGAAAAGGTCAACGATAAAGGTCAGTCGCGGGGCGGGTTTTCAGCATAGCATATCCCGCCAGCTGGCAGTCTAGTCATTCTGACTGTAAGCGGGAGCTGAGCGGTTCCATATCAGGTAAGCAAGTGTAGGCATTGGGACCTGGAGTTAATATGATAACTTTAAACTCTCCGCAAGTAAATTGTTTGTGTTTGCCTGTGTTCTGAATTGATCCGCTGTTTGTTTACTTCTGGCGTGTTTAGTATTTTTCGTTTGCTAGAGTTTACCGCGTTAGTTTGACTGATCTGTTAGTTATCTGTAGTTTCCGTAAACTTTGCGTAGTCTACTTTGTACTTATTTTGCTATTACGGATCTTGATTAGCCGTGGTTGTTCTTAATTTTGAGTCATCGTTACTTTGATTGCAGCGAATTGTAAAGACTAATCCGCAATTACCACGTTATTGTGTCCACCTGTCTGTGATCTCTTTACCTCTGTCAGAGCGAAGGTATAAAGTGGATCCAGCTTGTCAAGGAACCAGAAAGTGTTTGCCTGTGTTCTGAATTGATCCGCTGTTTGTTTACTTCTGGCGTGTTTAGTATTTTTCGGTTTGCTAGAGTTTACCGCGTTAGTTTGACTGGATCTGTTAGTTATCTGTAGTTTCGTAAACTTTGCGTAGTCTACTTGTACTTATTTTTGCTATTACGGATCTTGATTAGCCGTGTTGTTCTTAATTTTGAGTCATCGTTACTTTTGATTGCAGCGAATTGTAAAGACTAATCCGTGCAATTACCACGTTATTGTGTCCACTCGTCTGTGATCTCTTTTTACCTCTGTCAGAGCGGCCGCTATGCCGCCGCTCCTACAGAATGTGCCCGCACCCCATAACAGTCTGCTCTCTCCCATTCAGTACGCGCTTCAGCCGCACCCTCCCGCGACAACGGAACCCTCCAACCTCTCCTACCCCCTGACCCTTTGTGACAGCTTCACAATCTCAGGGGGGCTATGGAACTGTCGGTCGCCACACAGAAGGCTGACTTCATCTCTGCCTATGCCTCCTCCGGTCCCTCCAGTTTCGCCTCTCGAGACCTGGATCAGCCCTGACAACTCCGCTACTCCTGCTGCCCTCTCGTCCGCCTCTACTCCTTCTCCCACCCCCGGCCATCCGGCCGTGGTGGTGGTACAGGTTTGCTTATCTCCCCCGCTGGAAGTTCTCAGTCATTCCCTTCTCAACCTGTCTATATCCTCCTTTGAATGCCACCCTGTCTCCATTACCTATCCTACTAAACTCTTTATTGTTGTTGTTTATCGTCCACCAGGGCCCCTGGGATGCTTCCTCGACGAGCTTGACACCCTGCTCAGCTCCTTCCCTGAGGACGGCACCCGCTGATCCTCCTGGGAGACTTCAACATCCACTTAGAGGCCCCCCAGTCTGCTGCCTTCCCTACCACTACTCCACTCCTCGACCTCTCCCTGCAAAACTCCCCTACCCACAAGGGCAACCTCCTAGACCTGATCTTCCTGAGGAACTGCCCCTGCTCCAACCTCACGGTTACCCCCTTGCATACATCTGATCACCATTTCATTTCCTTCTCCCTCTCCCTTGTCCCCCATCCTCCTCCCCTCTTCCAACACCCACCATCACTGCCCGTCGTAACCTTCGCTCCCTCTCACCCCTCCTCCTCGTCCCTTGTCACTGCTTCCCTCCCCTTAAAGCATTCTCTAGACTCCCCACTGACACTGCTTCCTCCACCTTAATCTCATCCCTGTCCTCTGCACTTGACTCTCTGTCCTTCTCCCTAGACCTGCACGCTCATCCCTCCTAGTCCCTGGATGTCCGACACCCTGCGCACCTCCGGGTCAGCCTCCGTGCTGCTGAGAGGAAGTGGGCCAAATCCAGGCACTCGTCCGACCTTTCATCCTATCAGTCTTTACTGTCTGTGTTTTCTTCTGCTGTCACTGCCGCTAAGGCAATCTTCTACCAAACTAAAATTCAAAATTCTATATCAAAACCTCGGCCAACTGTTCTCTATTTTCTCCTCTCTCCTCAGCACACCTCCTCCCCCACCTCAGTCCCCCTTCACCGCAGATGACTTTGCTGCTTTCTTCGGAGAAAATTGCAGACATCCGCAGCTCCTTTGTGCCCTCCACTCCCGCTGTGCCCTCCACTCCCGCTGTGCCCTCCACTCACTGTGCCTTCCACTCCCTCTGTGCCTTCCACTCCTCTGTGCCTTCCACTCCCTCTGTGCCTTCCCACTCCCTCTGTGCCTTCCACTCCCTCTGTGCCCTCCACTCCCGCTGTGCCTTCCACTCCCCTCTGTGCCCTCCCCTGCTTCCCCTCTTTTTCTCCCCTCAGACTCTGATATTTCCCACCTCCTCCTCTCCCACCGCCCTACCACTTGTGCCTCGACCCTATCCCTTCATCCTCCTCCAGGCGATCACACCTGACATCCTCCGCTTGTCACCTCCCTTGTGAACTCCTCCCTGTCCTCTGGTTGTTTCCCTCGCCCTTCAAAAGGGCCCATATCACCCTCTGCTGAAAAAACCCACTCTAGACCCCTCAGTTATCCAGAATTATCGCCCAGTATCCCTCCTCCCTTCCTGTCTAAAACCCTCAAAGAGCGGTATCTCACCAACTCTCTGCTTTCCTTACAGAAAATAACCTGCTGGACCCCTACCAGTCCGGCTTCAGACCTGGCCACTCAACAGAAACCGCTCTCCTCTCGGTCAATGAAGCTCTTCACACCGCACGAGCCGCCTCCCTCCTCCATCCTGATCCTGCTTGATCTCTCAGCTGCCTTCGACACTGTGGAGCACTCCATCCTCCTGTCCTCCCTGGCAGCAACAGGGATCTGCGGTACAGCCCGCCTGATCGAGTCCTACCTCTCCGGTCGCTCCTTCCAGGTTGCCTGGGCTGGTAAAGTATCACCGCCTTGCTCCTCCCACACGGGGTTCCACAGGGCTCAGTCCTCGGTCCCCTTCTCTTCTCCCTGTACACCCGCTCCTTGGCTCTGTAATCTCTGCCCACGGCTTATCTTACCACTGTTATGCTGATGACACTCAACTCTTTCTCTCTTCTCCCCATCAGACACTCAGGTCTCTACCCGCATCGCTGCTTGCCTGGGGGACATTCAGAGCTGGATGGACAGTCACCACCTAAAGCTCAACCCAGGTAAAACAGAGCTAATCTTCATTCCTGCCCTAAACTCTCCCACCTTGATTTCTCCATTTCTCTAGGTGACACCCTGGTGACATCATCACCCTGCGCGAAGAATCTCGGTGTGGTGATGGACAACAGCTGTCCTTATCAATGAACATTGCAGCGGTAAGCGGGCGTGCAGATTCTTCCTGTATAACATCAGGAGGATCCGTCCCTTCCTTACCACGTACTCTACCCAGCTCCTGGTCCAAGCAATGGTACTGTCCCGCTTGGACTACTGCAACTCGCTCCTGGCTGGCCTTCCCGCATCTGCCATCAGACCCTGCAACTCATCCAGAACGCTGCGGCCCGTCTGATCTACAACCTTCCTCGACACTCCCATGTCACCCCCTGCTCACTACCCTCCACTGGCTGCCTGTTATAGCTCGCATCAAATTCAAGACATTGGTCCTAGCATACCAGGCAGTCAAGGATCAGCCCCAACATACCTCACCAAGATCTTCAAACCCTACACACCTGCCAGACCTCTCCCGTTCTGCTACCTCAGGACGCCTAGCACCCCCCCCCCTCCGCACCTGCGCTTCCCGGTCACGTCTCCTGTCGGTTCTGGCTCCACGATGGTGGAATGACCTTCCGGTGGAAGTCAGAACAGCTGAGACCCTGGCCACCTTCAAGCGTCGACTGAAGACTCACCTCTTCAGGGTGCACCTCTCCCCCGTAGTCCGGTTTTGTTAATTTAGGGACATAGTCACTTAGTTTACACGTCTACTTGTTTATGTATTGTATTAGGCTTAGGCATTATTTCCTGCATTGAGTGCTTTACTGCTACCTCTGAATTGTGGCTACAGATTTACCTACAGGGTCCTAGTTTAACTATGTGGTTGCTCCTAGCACCCAGGAATTGTACTTCCCACTAGGGTGGCTTTCAGCTAAACTGTTCTTGACTACGGTTAACACTTTGTTGTACGTCGCTCTGGATAAGAGCGTCTGCCAAATGCCTATAATGTAATGTAATGTAAATTATGAAGTATTGTTATTCATGGATATACTTGCAACTTTGAGTGAGAGTCTGGTTTAAGAAACAAGCTCCTTTATTACATTGTTTGCAAATTCTCTGCCATTATCGCTTTGCAATATCTGTGGTGGTGCCCCTTTGTCACTGAAGATATGCAGCAAATGATGGGACACCTCTTCCGCAGTCTTTGTTTTGAGAGCGCGGAGACAGACAAACTTGGTGTACCCTTTGTATCCCTAGCGATGAACCAATTCCCACATATGCAGACATGGCACGTCTGTCATTGTCATGCACCTTACCTGACGACAGTCCGCCCGGCGATAGCAGAGTAAACCAGTTAACTTTCTATCGATGTCTTCATCTCTACCACAACATCCACATGCATATTGAAACAATAAATGCTTGTCAAATATTATTATGCGTTTATTCTGCTTAAAACAGTTGATAGGGCAGGTTATCTAAATATCTAATATTGTATGCAGGGTCTATGTTAAGATATAACACACAAAATGTCACTATCGTCCATAAACACACGCCTGTACTTTTACTTAAGTAGTACTCTCTTTATAATTAACTGCAAGGAGATCGAAATGTGCAAATCTTCACTTTAATATCGTCCATAAACACACGCCTGTACACACCGCCGCGGCATTTAGATACTTGTTTAACTGCACACACGCCAGTACGACGGGCAATTTACGATTGCGCGCGTGCATTACGCTGTCCATTCCCACATGTCCGTCAGGCCGGCTTATGTTCAGATGTCCCGGCTCATGTTCAGATGTCCCGTAACATTGATACATTTTGAATCCTAACAGTATATTTTTCACCTTTTAATGTGTTTCTGCTATGCCTTCACCCTCCAAGGAGCATTATTATGATGGCGAGAGTGGCACTGGTTACTTGGCCTGGAGGATTAAAACCATCCAGAGATGCAGTGCTAAAGACAGACAAACACTCTTTGAAGGTAACCTGAAATGATACCGGAAAATGTAGGAACAAACCAGTTACAAGATCAGTGATTGCATTTGTTGCACATAATGTTTTCCCAGACAACAGTTAACAGCATTTTTCCCATGGGGCATGGTATGCAGTGCATACAAGTCATGACACTCACTCACTTATGGACATTTAGTCACGCACCTGCGTACAGCGCACAGTAGGCCACTAAAGCACACCACTATGAATGGAGAGGCCCGTCCATCCATGCCCTTTTTCTTAAAAAATTAGAACAAAGAAAGTGTTTTTGAAATGTTCATGGTTGTCACCAGTATTGATACAATTTTCCAATATTGTTCAGCATCAGCTGCAGGAGCATCTGGCGAAGGCATGTCTGGGGACCAACTGTCCGACGACAGTGCCAGTTTGTTCCAGAGACTGCCCTGGAGTGAAGATGAGTGCAAGGAAGCGATTTCACTGATGAAACATTCAGCGGATGAGGACATCGTCAAGAACAAGATGAAGCTGACCTTTGACTATCGCCGCAACATGATCCTCGACCCCCAGCAGTCTTGCAACATACTGTTTGAGTTTCCACGTTTCAAAGACGTCAAAGGCTTGGTAATTATGTCACTATTTTGTGTTATGACGTTTAGACAGTATATGAGTATTTTATTAATCATTTACAGTAGCACCTGTACTTCGGTTCGCTGTGAAATCCTGAAATTGTCACCCAACATGTCCACTCCAGGTTGAACAGGACTTCGTCCTGATGTTTGGAGAGGGTGTATCAGGGAAGCTTCTGGAGAAGTGGCCGACCGCATACAAGAAAAAAGATCATCCAAGAATGCCGGAAGCTTCCATCCACCAGTGAGCTTGAAGAACTCCTCTTGACAGCGGATCCTCCTGAGGATAGCACTGAGAGGATGCTGACTTTGGTGAGATGCCTTAAAGCATACTGTTGTTTTATTGCACTCATCGACTTCTGTGACAAATTTTGTATAGTCATCCAGTCTCAAATTACCTTCCTGTTCACTTTTATGAGAGAGTGCATCCAAACTTTGGACTGGTACTGTATTTTGAACAAAACCTCAAAAGCACTGAAGTGTTTGAGCTGAGCTGTAGTCGAATGATTTTTTTTAGAGCTTATGAAATAGAACTGCTGTATTTTTTTGTTTTGTTAAAATGCTGCTGATATTGCAGGTGGACTGAACTGTGTTGATGGTCCATATAATCTTGTTAACATCAAACTTGTGTTGTTACAGGCTGGGACAGTGATCTCTCATCAGTCTTCCTCCTTTTGCACCTGATTCCACCCTCTGCTCAGGGTCGGAGGAAACCAGGGAAGGTGTCGGCGTCCCAAGCAGAGAAGCATCTTGTGGTCTTCAAGAAGGTTTGTATTGTTTTGTAATGTATGATGAACATTTTTGATTATAATAGTACAGATGTGTAATTTGTATAGTCTCTCTAATGTATAATGCATATTTTTGATTATAATGGTACAGAGTAGACAAGTAATTTGGATCGCCTCTGCTTGTATGTTTGTTTTCAGTCTGGAACAAGCATCCAAGAGCATCTCGACGCCATCACTACCAGCAGTCAGCCCTATCTCTTGGCTGTTGGAGCTAGGAAGAATGCCGTCCACCAGTTCTTCATTGTCCTTAACAAGAATGCCATACCCTGCAGGTCGACCTCTTGTCTTGGTGCGTTTGATGAACTATTTAAGGCACATTTTGTGTTTGGCACATCATACAACCCCATGCTCCGCAACATGTACACGTTCATTCAGACCACTGTGTACAACATTGATGTTGGGAAAGTCAAGGAGAGTCCTCGGGTTGCAGAGGTTAGGGTGAGGTTGCTTCATTAGTGCTTGAAGATTCTCCAGCATGAAGTGTTTTGTTTGTCAGGCTGAGTTAAGTAGTTCAAATATGCTTGTTAGGCATTTGCGTTTAGTTCATGGTTACTTTCCTGGAAAAGATCTTCACCTTAAATGTGTTCAGACTGGATGTGGCTCTGTGTTTGGAACATTCTCTGGCTTTAGGAAACATTTAAACACCAAACATACTGAGTATTTTTATGAACAGGCTGATACTGATAATGTAAGCAGTGCAGGAGAGGCGATGATAGCTCATAGAGATGAGACAGCCACAACATCAGTTGTTGATGAGATGGACACAACATCTGAACTGATGAGGAAGTCTAATAGGAACACTCTAGATATGTGTGCCACTGCCGTCGCCCAACTCAAGGCAGCTGGATTAAGTCAGTGTACTGTAAATAGTTTTGTCTCATCCATGGAAGAAGTGGTCTCTGAGATTCATTGTCAGGCGGAAGATGCAGCTTTACAGTGCTTATCTGCACAGGACACAGAAAATAAGAGCAAAATAAAACTAGCATTCGAAAAGTTGAAAAACCCATTCACATACTTAAATTCAGAAGCTAAACGAAACAAACACTTCAGAGACAGATGGGGAAATGTTGAGCCTATTGAAAAGGTGCTTGGTACAAGATTTGACAGCAGAAGAAACAGAACTGCTGGGACATATGACCAGGTTATTGTAACTGATACGTTTGCTTATGTTCCTATTTTGGAAACATTGAAGATTATTTTTCAAAACTCAGAACTTGTTCAAGACATGTTGAAGCCCAGGTACATGCCCAAGGAAGGTGTGTTTGCAGACTTGAGAGATGCTACCTATTTTAAAGAAAGTCCCCTATTTTCTATAGAAAAAGATTCCTTGCAGATTCAGATTTTTTATGACGACTTTGAAACTGCGAATCCCCTGGTTCTAAAAAGGTATACACAAATTAGGTGCTATATATTTCACTTTTAAGGAATTTCCCCCAATCTATAATTCCGCTTTGATTAATATTCATTTGGTTGCTCTTTTCCATGCACAGGACATCAAGCGTTATGGCTTTAATTCTATACTTGAGCCATTTATCAATGATGTTAAAGTGCTTGAGACAGAGGGACTGACTTTTCCCATTTTTAAACATGTGATTTATGGTACAATAATTCAGGTCACTGGGGATAATCTTGGTTTGCATGGTCTGTTTGGGTTTGTAGAGTCATTTTCAGCTCGATATTGCTGTCGTTTCTGTCTCCTTGAGAAAGCTTCTTTTCAAACTGTGTTCTGTGAAGATAATCCGGAAGTTGTACTAAGAACTGTTGAAATGCATGCACAACACTGTCAAACTGTACAAACAGATCCTACGCTACCTCATGTGTATGGTGTCAAACACAGTTGCCTGTTGAATTCCCTGCAGTACTACAACACAGCCAACAATTTTTCTGTAGATATCATGCATGATATTTTGGAAGGGGTTGCTCAGTTTGAGGTGAAGCTTGTACTGCAGTACATTCAGGAGAACTTCCTAACTGTTGAAGAATTGGCTGGTAGAATACACTCCTATGACTATGGTTACAATCAGCAGCGAAACCGTCCGCCAAGAGTAAAGTTGCTGGATGGAAGTAATGATTTGGGTTTGAATGCCATACAGTCTTGGTGCTTGTTGCGCAACATGCCATTGCTTTTTGGTGATTTAATACAGACAGGTGATAAGTACTGGCATCTTCTGCTTTTGCTCCTACAGATTGTTAACATTATATTTTCACCAGTCCTGTCGGAAGGCATGACCACTTATCTCAAACATTTAATCATTGATCACCATCAGCTATTCAAGCAGCTATTTCCTGCAAACAATCTCTTGCCCAAACATCACTTCATGATACATTACCCTCGTATAAATGTTTTACTTTCTTTTGATCAGACAATGAGATAAAAAGTTGTAGTTTACCTGACAGTTTCGACTGGCAACTGCAGTCTTCCTCAGAAGCGTCACCTGACAGCTTGGATGCGTCGTCAGCTGATGTTTAGCAGGCGTGGCCAGCCTGACAGATCTTGATAGATCCGTCAGGCCGGCCACGCCTCTCGCCGTCCGTTGGCCCGCCTCCTGATTTCAACCGCCAACGGCACCATCAACAGGGACGAAGGAGCATACATGCTCTCCCACACCTGGGACTCTCTCCTCCAGAGAACAACGGACGGCGAGAGGCGTGGCCGGCCTGACGGATCTATCAAGATCTGTCAGGCTGGCCACGCCTGCTAAACATCAGCTGACGACGCATCCAAGCTGTCAGGTGACGCTTCTGAGGAAGACTGCAGTTGCCAGTCGAAACTGTCAGGTAAACTACAACTTTTTATCTCATTGTCTGATCAAAAGAAAGTAAAACATTTATTTGAAATAAGAAGACAAAATGAACTTAATTGAGCTATTACCCTCGTAGTATAAGGAACATTGGCCCAATTCTGCACATGTGGTGTATGCGTTATGAAGCCAAACATAATTTCTTCAAGCGGCAATTAAAATGCTTCAAGAACATAACAAAGACATTAGCCAAAAAGCATCAGAGTTGTATGGCATTGCATCGGGAGTCATTTAGCAAGGGAAGACTAACGTTAGGTCCAGGAAAGATGGTAGCACTTGGTGATCTTAAAGAAGGTCCAGAGATTGGTTCTAAATTTGGAGATGTAACCAGTTTCTTTTCTGCCAAATGGGTTAAATATGAAGGTACAGAGTACCGCCGTGACTTCATTATCTGCACTGAGGTTGTGTCTGAGATGCCTGTGTTTTGTAAGATCAAGAGTATTGCTGTGAAAGATGACAATGTGTTGCTCTGTGGAAAAGTGATGGAAACCACATGTTTTGATCCTCATTACCATGCCTTTAAGGTCAGGCTGCATCCAGACAAGGTTGTTAAGGTGTTGGATATAAATGAGCTGTTTTACTTCAAACCATACGATGTTCAGGTGAAGTATGGAACAGTAGATGCCTCCTTTTATATTGTTCCATATTGCCATTTTATGGAGACCTGAGAGGTCAATTTTGTTTTTTCTCAGCTTGACAAAAAAAAAGTAATGGAGACCTGAGAGGTCAGTGTCAGTTTTAAAATAAAGTTGCTAAATTCATTATTTTGTGATGTGATTTTTATGGTATATTTAAAAAGTGAAAAACATGTTTAGATTTATTGTTATTTCACTTTATTTTCAAGGTTTCAGAGACAATGCAGTGTAACTCAATTAGAGTTGATTTTGTTATCATAGGAGTAAATAATCAACACTTATGAGAATAATATTTACACTATCCAGAGTTATGTAACCTGTAGTGTTAAGTATAAATTACACTATACAGTGTAGTATTTACACTATCCAGAGTTATTTAACCTGTAGTGTTAAGTATAAATAACACTATAAGGTGTAATATTTACACCTACAGAGTTATTGACACTGTAGTGTTAACTATAAATAACACTATACCGTGTAATATTTACACTATCCAGAGTTGTTCAACCTGTAGTGTTAACTGTAAATAACACTATACAGTGTAATATTTACACTCTCCGGAGTTATTCACATTGTAGTGTTAAGTATAAATTACACTATACAGTGTAGTATTTACACTATCCAGAGTTATTTAACCTGTAGTGTTAAGTATAAATAACACTATAAGGTGTAATATTTACACCTACAGAGTTATTGACACTGTAGTGTTAACTATAAATAACACTATACCGTGTAATATTTACACTATCCAGAGTTGTTCAACCTGTAGTGTTAACTGTAAATAACACTATACAGTGTAATATTTACACTCTCCGGAGTTATTCACATTGTAGTGTTAAGTATAAATAACACTATACAGTGTAAGTCAGTGTTAAACTTTTACTCTATTAAGAGTTAATTTCACTCTGAAATTTTAACACAAGGGCTAGAGTCAATTTAACACTAATTCTGAGTGGGACCAAATACACTCGGGAAGAGTGTTAAATTTAACTCTTTAAGTGTTACTTTGACACTGCAAAATTTACTGTGTGGAGCCGAATGTTGTCCGGACTTCTGTTCGTGCAATGTTGTTGGTGTTGCAGGTCGTCCTATCTGAGATGGCGCAGCTGAAGTGAAGGCAGGGGCCAAAAAGAAATGCGAAATACTAGTCGTTTGCAGGCGGGTTTTATCAACGATTTATGCTTGGCGCTCTGCATGTGCGATTCGACTGCTTTCACCCCCATCGTCCCGAGTTTAAAATCTTTTTTGCAGTTTGCAGCGGGCCTCATGATCGTCTTTGACTGGGACCAACCATGGCGCAAACACTGGGTTATCGAGCCAGTTCTCATTACATTTGCACTTTCCCATAACGAGTGCAAATGCTTAAGTTAAGTTAGCTAATTTAGCTTGTTGAACTTGAATATTGTGGTCGAGAGTCGACTCCGTTGCTGAAATAGTTCCCCGCAAACATAAGGACCTCTGTTGGTTCCGCTCATTCCGGTCTGCGTGACGCTACAAAACGGTAAATAAAAATCTCCGACTTTATCTCCCGTTACCCGTTTTTCCCCCAGATTTCACAATGAAACATAAAATGACAAATCCACATTTTTATCTTTCCTGTCTATGGCATTTTTAAGACCTCGGAAAGATGGATTTAAGACATTTTAAGACCAATTAAGGCCTTTATTGTTGATAAACAAATTTAATACTTTTTAAGGATCCGCGGACACCCTGTATAAACCCAGTTCCCCTAACCATTACACTACACTGCCACCCTACCCAAAGAGCGCTGTACTTTATAGACTTTAGAGCTTTTTCAGTAAAGAGATTATTATTACTTTTTTTTAACAGTCTGTTGCATTTAACTCTTCTCTTGCTTAAATGCTAAATCACATGCTGTTTTTTTACAATAGTTTTTGATTTGCATCCTGTTAGTGTGAGGATGAGCCCCACGGCCTGCAGATTTTTTTCCACTTTTTCTCCCAATTTGGTAGCCAATTACACCCTCTATGAAATTAGATTTACCCTCCCCCACACGAGTCCGCAGCTCATCTCTATGAGGCAAGCTAATTCTCCGAGGGCAGCGAACTCCACTTCCTTCGAGAAGGAATTCGCCCCCACCCACATTCTGGTTTCCTTTACGTGCTTCACAGCGGACCCAAGCTGGCTCACCCTCCCCCCCTCACCCTGGGACGGACAGCCAAACACCGCCCCCGATCGGGGCTGACGACCAGGGCCGGTCTGGTAGAGACCGGTTTAGAACCGCGACTAGGTTTTAAAACCACTCCCGTGTGAATCAACATCAACATCAACATCAATCCCAACGATTCAATGAATTTGACTGCGAAGCCAAACTCTGAATTGTCTAAACATTCCCACGGTCAGCCACTGGGGGTCAGTATTGTGCTAGCAATATTGGTTTTGACCTGAGAGAAGGGTCTGGGGACACCCAGCAAATTGGAAAGAAATATATTTTTTGATCATTTTCTTCATTATTTTTCCACATTAAATAAATTATATACTTTTATATAAATTACATACTTTCAGATACAAAAAAAAAAAAACCTTGTGTTTGGTTGACACATCCTTGCTAATACTTGGTGATCATCATAATGATTTAATATTTATATTGTGCTAAATTCTAAATACAGATATTTGCTGTAATGGAATCACGATTTAGACCTGCTCCCATCTGTGTTGCAGCCTGTAGTGGGCGTTGGATGCATGTGTCAAAGGTCAGCCGTGTTATTGAGCTGGACCTCAACCGCAGAGCGGTGTGGTGGGTCGTGGGATTCTGGTTTTAGAGCCCCTGGTTTAGAGAGAATATCCCTGCAGAAACCCAGAGCAACAACAATGTTTACTGGGATTAAAAAAAGCTTGATTTTAATTGAGTTCCTCAAACAGTTCCTTCAATCAAGTAGCGAGACGATATAATTCAACCGCATAACACATCTGAGCAGAACCTGAGTGTAACGGAACATTACGTTACACATTAGGGCATTACGCTCTCGGGGAAATGATGCACTTCCCTCCTGGGAATTCAAAGTTATGCAAGTTTCCATTGAAATGAAAAAAGTTTAGCTGAACTACATTTGACATTTTTACATTTTAAACATTTAGCAGACGCTCTTATCCAGAGCGACTTGCAATATGTGCATTAATACAGCGTGGTCATGTTGATGTGAAGAGAGAAACAAACGACAACAGTGGTAACCAAGAAATATAAAAGATTTATTTCAGCTTCAAATTAGCATACAGATTAACAAGGGCCAGAAAATACAAAAGCCTAATGCAGACACACCTACAGTACAGCCACTTACAGCTGCTCAATACAGCTTTACACAATAATCAATGCATTTTGAAATATGTGTTCAAACAAAAGCCTTGAATGTCATTTTGACTATTTCATCAGCTTCATATTTATAGAAATTTTCCACCCATGGTCTCATGTCTTCTCTGACAGAAAGATGGGAGGGAGATTTAACACAGGAAACAGAGCCACATAGAGACACAAGTAGAGTGTGATACAAGTGATCTGAGGCTTTAGTTCACAGTCTCTGGGGCGGCAAAAGAGCTTTTAGTCGCTTATTTCATTTTACAAATGTATTTCTTGAGATCATTCTTTTCTTAGCAGGTGCCTTCATACAATATATTCTAAAACATAGCAGTTGCGTCATTACTGTAGTGAACCATTTACAGTATCCAGCTGAAGGAAATAGAGGCATCTATAAGCCCCTGATTATTGCTCTAATTTATATTTGCTCATTGATTATTTTATGATTTTGTGGATTTGCTGTGAATAAAATATATTACAGTTTATATAGTTTAAGTACTTTCAGCAAGCAGATAGATACATGCTTTACAGCATGAAGTTATAACACAGCATTAACCTACTGTCACTTCTGCAGAGAATAAGAGCATTAATATTCTAATGATTACAGCTATTCTTTTAAATGCATTTTAAATCATTCATCATTAAAAGATGATTTCAGAGAGGAAGTGCATCAGTCTTACAGACACTCCTCCAATCCTTATGGCAGTGTTGATCAACCCATCCATCACCCTCAACATCCCCCCACCACCACCACCTCCTCCCAGTCGCTGCACAGTCTTCAGACCCGAGATCATTTGGCTCTCCCTTCGTCCAGAATCTGTAAGAGAAGCAGAGAGACTGAATGAGACACATGTGGTACTTCTCTATTGTTGCCTACAGGGATACTCTTTCACCCTCTCTGTCTATTGCTGTCTCTGTGACTGCACTGTGTGACTCTGCAGACTGTGAATAAGGATGCACAGGGTTTAGTCTGTGGAGACTCCTCTCTATGGGAGATAATACTGGACATTCCAGCATTAACATCCAACATTCAAATTCAAACACACACAATGTTGTAAATAAATATTTTAAAATATAATGCATTGATATATTACATTTATTTATTTATTATGTTAACCGTGCAGCTGAAAATGACCATAAATATTGTGTGACTCTGGGATGTGAGGTGGAGGTTAATGATGTTTCATACAGAGTTTATCTTCTGTCTGTATATTGATCCCCTGTAATGTGTCTGTAAGATTTCTTACGCTTTATCTTTCTGCAGAGGGGTTCCATCCACCCAGAGCCAGGTCCCCTCTGTTTCTGAGTCACTCAGTCCAATCCAGTAAACATCACCTCCTGTTTGTTTGTAGATGAAGTCCTGAACAAAGACAGAATGACTCACCACTCACTGTGCTGACAGAGACACTGAGGCTGTGTTCACCAATTTGTTCAACACACTATATAGTGCACTATTTAGGGAATAGGGAACGGTTTCGAACACAGCCTGAGACAACAACATCAAACACACATCAGATTTTAAGAGCCGGCAAGTTATCGGAAACATAAGTATATGTTTTATATATAAAGAAATGTATATAATAATAATAATATATTATATTATTATAAAATATAATATATAATGTTATATATATAACATATATATAATGTTATATATATATAACAAAAATATATACAAAGCCTACTTATCAATCTATATTGTTAATGTTCTACCCACCACCCGCTCACTTATTCATCCATCCACAGTGTTTTACCTGTTCCTCTTTACTCTCTATAATCACCAGGTCAGCTCCCTGTTTAAGGCACTCACTGCGACTGTCATTCCAGCTCTTATACTCAGTAGAGAAGTAGTAACACTTGGAGTTTCTCTGCTCCCAGCCCTCTGGACAGGGTCTACACACTCTCTCTGTACAGAAACAACAGACAACAGTTTTCTATCAATGACCTATAAACACCAAACAGTATACTTTGAAGTAAGACGTAAGAAAAATAAGTAAAAAGTGTTCTTTGACAGACAGAGTAGCACCACTCACTCTGTGATCTGAGGGGACAGTACTGATCCAGAACGGGGAATTTCACTACCACAGCATCGTAGTCTCTCTGTAGCTGGTCTTTCTGTGTATTCAGGCTGTCGTAGTCTCTCTGGAGCTGGTCTTTCTGTGTATTCAGGCTGTCGCAGTCTCTCTGGAGCTGGTCTTTCTGTGTATTCAGGCTGTCGTAGCCTCTCTGTTTAATTACATACTTCACCACTGTATGAAAAAGCCACCATGTATCAATTGTATAATACATACAATTTAGTCAATCTATGAAAAAGTAATCTTAAAACCATATCACGTTGGCCACAAACATCATCTGCTAAAAGTTAGCTTTTTCCTAAGGCATAGAATTTTGTTCCAATGCCAGTCTCCGATTGGAACCGGGTGTTGCGGTCAGATGAGACCAAAAGTTAGCTTTTTGGCCATGCACACCAGCAATGGGTGTCAGAAGGACACTTATGTCGCCTCCCGCGTGGTCTAGTGGGTCCAACGCTGGCCACAGCGACCGGGGTTCCATTCCCCAGTCCGCGCCAGAGTCGGCTCTGGCCGGGAGTGCCACTAGGGGGGCAATTGGCTGTCCGCTCCAGGGAGGGGGGAGGGAAGCCGACACAGTTTGCTGTGCACAGAAGTGGTTCTGGGGTGCTGGAGTTACAGTCAACAGCATGACAAGCGCCGTCTCGGAGGAGACGATGCTTCGCCTTTGTCACTGCCGGTCACAGGGCTACGGCAGCGAACTACGAGGGAGGGGATTGACCTAAGAATATCAGGAGTAATTGGGCTACCAAATTGGGAGAAAAACGGGAGAAAATCAGAAACAAACGTTAAAATTTTAAAAAGAAGGACACTTATGTTGAACAACCCTGTCCCTATGGTGGATCTTTGATGTTTTGGGTTTTTTGCATCTTGGTTTTTGTTAAGGTCAATAGAATCATGAAATCCAGCGGTACATCGCCTTTGTCACTGCTGGTCTCAGAGCTACGGCAGCGAGCTCACAATACGAGGGGGGATTGACATGAAAAGAGAGAGGGTGTAATTGGCTACTAAATTGGGGGAAAAAATGGGATAAAATCAGAAACAACACACGTGCACACACACACACACACACACACACACACACACACATAGTGACAGTGTATCACACTCACAGTTAACACACACACACTGACAGTGTATTATACTCACAGAGGACTATGGCGGGAGTCAATAAGAAAGCACACAGCATCACACACACTCTAGCCAGTCTGTAGGGATGTGAGCTTTGTCCACTTGTCTCTGTGGTCACAAACATTAGCAGGGATAAAACAGTTAGACTCTGTCATTATTACAGCCTGAACATACATGAGTGACACCCCTGTCAACATTACCCTGTTTATACACACTGCAGAGAGGGTTTCCATCTGGCTTTCAGATATCTGACCCCAGAAAATCCACTTTAACACACAAACTCTATCTCACTCTTAAACAACAGTAACAAGAGCTCTATAATACACTCTACAGGTGTCCTTACCTGTGTTCTGAGCTCCTGGGCTGTTGTGTGAGGTCTGGCCCACTGTGCTGTACACATCCTGGTCTAGAGAAACAAGCCCAATGTATATACCCTCTGACGTGTTTGAGACTGTAGGTGTATCCATGGCTTGGACTGTCAAAATGAAGGTTCTCTCTGTTGAGCGTTTGTCACTGCTGCGTGCCTGTTCTGTGGGTGTTACTGCAGCCTGCACTATTTTATATGAAGCAGGATGCGGCCATGAGGGGAGAGGAAGTGTGTCAGGCCATACGTAGCTATGGGTGCTGTTTCAATGTGGCTGCGCTGATATTGTGCCTTTATACCTGTGAACTGTGACAGCTGTAGATGAGTGAGGAGGAAGAATTGTGATCAGGGTCAGGGTACTGAGGTGCAGGAGGGAAGCTGGGGATTAGAGGAGAGAGGTGAGGGGTGAAAATAAGCAGGACTCGACTGGAGAAGAAGGGGATTCACTCACACCAAAACAAAACTATTAGTAGATTCATCACATTACATTTTGAATATATGTAAGATGAAGGCTTTAGTAATCCATAAAATGTAAGATTGTTCTCAGTTTTATTTTGCTCATCCATGTCGCTTGGTGTTAATCCAGTCATTTCCCCAGTTTAATGCCCTCACATGCCTACTGTCTCTGTAGAACACTCATATAATTTTCAAGGTGAGAATTTGGTTATTTGTCGTCCTTCTGTTTTGTGTTGTTATTGGTTGTAATATTAGTTATTGGTTTTGATGTTTTGTTTTAAAAATGAACATTTTTATTGCCTGCTTTAGTAGAACTGATTCTGTCTCATTCTGTCCAATAAATACTCATATTTCACTCTTTTCATAATGCAGAGTTATAGTGAAGTTGCACTAATGTTACTCTCTTTCTCTCTCTGTCTGTCTGTCTCTCTCTCTGTCTCTCTCTCTCTGTTGGAGCCACAATTGACCTTTAAGTTGATTTGGTTACAGTTTTTCTCAATTGTTTAAACATGTTTTCTGAAACTATAGCTCAATTTTTCTAAACACAAAACTGAAAAGAGTTAACCATTTTGGCAAAACTCCACAAATCTCTTGCAAAACGAAACACTGCACTCAAAACCATGTTCTCTCTTCTCAAAACTGATTCTTTCCACCAAAACGATACACACAGCTATCATATGAATATCTCTTACAGAGCATCAATTAAACACTGGTGTAATAAATGTAAAACACTACCATCAAAATACTGTTTATATATGTTTTGGCTTCATGAGGCCATGTTACATACTCAATTGTATGAAATTGTGTTGAAATTGTTTCCTTTTTCTCCTTTAAGGTTTAGGTTTTTTTTTGTCTCAAAATAGGTAGCGATTGTATAGTACAGTATAAAGACTGTTGCCATATTGCAGTGCATTTCACACCTAGGCCTTCAGTATTTCTTCTATTTCTTCTAAGAAGGAAGAAAACGAGATAATAAGCGAAGACGGAAAAAACCCGAAATGTTTAACTTCCCGAAGTGCATGACAAGAGTGGATCTCTAAATAAACGGAACAAAGACAGACAGGGACCAGAACGTGACAGAACGATGAAAATGCAAAACGGAATAAAGAATAACGAATCAGGACTGATGAAAAATAAACAAAGTACAAAAACCAACAGAACCGACACTCAGAACATAACACGGGGTGCTACAGCTGCGACACACATACAAAAGCATCAATAATAATAACCTCATAAAATTGCAATATTATTTAGGAAAATAGCAACATTTTACTCACCAAAAATCCTTATTATTTGTACACAAAATCCATCCTCCTTTCTTTCCTCAAAAAGAGTTCAATTACTCTGTCGTACAGATTATCCGTGTGTTTCAGTTCCATCAAGAAGTCCTTTCTATCGCCATCGAAGCTAATGCTGAAAGTCGAGCCTGCCCTGTCGTTTTAATTCGCTTTAGGGCTGAAAATGTCCGCTCAAATGTCTGAATCACAGACTTCCCCTGGCTGCGCTGCTTCCAGACATGTAGTTTCATATTAAAGCATTTAACCAATCACATTACATCATAGTCAGACAGTCTCTGA
This sequence comes from Aldrovandia affinis, assembly GCA_029706075.1. Taxonomy (NCBI): domain Eukaryota; kingdom Metazoa; phylum Chordata; class Actinopteri; order Notacanthiformes; family Halosauridae; genus Aldrovandia; species Aldrovandia affinis. Next base: position 3,944 of record JAINUG010001434.1, on the reverse strand, counting down.
CTATCCAATCAAAGGGTGTGAATACGCTGACGTTACCTAGGCCTGCTAGAAGGCCTTGGTGTCCCCAACTCAAAATCTGATTGGTTGAAGCAACAGTTTGATCAACACTTATTTTATGCTACAGGGCCTGCAGAACGGATTGTGAAGGCCTACAGGCAGATTTCTTTGACCCTGGCAACAAATGATGGCTGAAATGTGATTGGTTAAATGCTTTAATATGAAAATACACGTCTGGATGCAGCGCAACCAGGGAACAGCTATGAAAGGAAGCGAACAGACCATTTGGAATTATTTAATAAGTATTCATGGACAAAATATAATTAACATCAGTCTGTGATTCAGATATTTTTTAGGGCAGCAGAGAAGGCCTTGCAGGCCCTGACGGCCCACCACTGCCATATTGTAATACAATACTGTGAATATATCATATAAATATTGCATTGACACAATCATTGTATCAGAATAGGATACAGTGTACATTTGTCTATCCAATGAGCTCCAATTGGGCTAAACTCACAACCCTGCTTCCCAGAGTCATACTGTAAACTTATAGTTGATACTGCAATATTGTTAGAGTTCTGAGAATACACAAATGTTACCTATTTTGGCAAAACTCTGTGAAATCAGTGCACAAATACAAAAAGGTAACAAAGCAAATATTTATTTGTTACTGTAAAATACAGTAAAATGTTCAGCTGACAACAGACAGCAAAAAGAAAGGTTTTTCATAGACCCACAAAAAAAATAACAAAAAATAAATACAGTAAAATGCGGTGAAACAGGTCTACATGTAAATCAGTCATCCCACCTCCGATCCTGATCAGGCCAGAGGACCTCATCTACATCGCATGCAATGTTCTCCCTGGCCAAGCAGCGGGGGAAAAAGCGCCTGGTGTGTCGGATCCACCCCTGGCATGCGTCTGCGTGGATGTCATCACACGCCTCCTCCATTGCCTGGAGTAGGGCCACACGCTCGTGGGGTTTGCGGTCATATACCTTCCACCGCCATGCTGAAAAGCGAACCAGTTGTGGACCAGAGCAGCCCGGTGGAAACTTACATTATCCCAAATGACAATGTAGTTGGGCTGCTCTGGTCCCTCTTCCTGTGGGGGGATGAAGATATTGTTGAGTGCATCAAGGAAGGTTAGCAGACGGGCAGTGTTGTAGGGACCAAATTGGGCATGGTGATGGATGACCCCACGGTGACCAATGGCTGCGCACATGGTCACATTTCCCCCACGCAGGCCAGGGATATCGACGATGGCACGGTTGCCAATGATGTTCCTCCCCCGCCGCCTGGTCCTGGTCAGGTTGAACCCTGCCTCGTCAATGAATATGTATTCAGGTGGAGCAGCACTGGCATCAAGTTCAAGCACTCTCTGAAAAAGAGAAAATGACCATTTCAGACAATAGGCCTACATACAGGACCAGCTATAAGTCTACATACAGGAACACTGAGGTACATAGTGACATGTCTATACAGAGTACTGAAAGGATGTGGTCAGTTACAGTAACCTGCTGTACTCACTTGCACATATTGGTAACGTAGCTCCTTCACTCTGTCAGCGTTGCGCTCAAACGGTACGCGATATACCTGTTTAATTCAAAGCTGGTGTTTCTTCAGGACACGATCTATTGTGGACAAGCTGACCTGGTCAATGTTTGGGAAGAGGACATTGTTTTGTATGACTCTCTATATTTCCCTCAGTGTAATGGCATTATTGTATTAGCCAACACCATGTTGATTATGGTGGTCTCTTGCTCATCTGTAAATTTCCGGCCTCTGCCACCTCTTGCTGGTCGTCCTTCTATTCTGTGAAAAGTATATACAGTATAGGCTACACATATTTCATAAATGTAAGACAAAACAACATTACACTATACATTTCTCTAAGCACTGTATGTATCCATAGAAACCATAAAGTTACGTTACTCTAATTACTGTAGAGAGTATAGAAGACTACTGAAGTGGTTACTTACCTATTCTCATCTCTAAATGCCCGGATAACTGAGGCTACCGTGAAGCGGCTCAAATTCGTCTGGACTCGCTGCCCAGCTGCGGTCATTGTTAGGCCATGATTGAGCACATGGTCAACCAAAGTTGCGCGGATTTCATTAGAAATATTGGCGTGCCTTCGCCTTCGCCTTAGCCTTCGCCTTCGCCTTCGCCTTCCTCTTCCTCTTCCTCTTCCTCTTCTCTGTTCTCCATGCTGCTCCATTTCCCCCCCCCCAACACAGTAGAGGTCACCTGAGGCCTCTTTTATGCTCTGACACATGATTGAAGTGTTTTGCCAATTGAGTTTTAACAGGTGAGAAGTGAGTGAGACCAATTAGTAATTAGGGTGTGGCATTTTGAAGGCCAGTGTTTTCCAGGTGAACAAAGTGTGCTAAATGATGAGATTTGTGCTTTTCACGAGTTTTTCAAACATGTGATTTAGAATTGCTATTTGAGTGAAAACAATGGAATTGTGCTTAGAGTTTAGCAGTCTAGAGTCTTGTTGTTGATACATGAGCTTCAAGTTTTCAGAATTGTGTGCATAGTTCCATTTTGTGTGTGTATACAATGGAGAAAAACTGTAATTTGACCTGTGAAAAAGCAAACCTGTGGAAAAGGAACATAAAAATATGAATGTAAACAAGTATCAAACAATATGTTTATATTAATCACTTACCTGAGCTATGGCTTGATGCATTCTATAGGATATGGAATTATGTTTATATTAATCACTTACCTTAGTTATGGTTTGATGCATTCTATAGGATATGGAATTATGTTTATATTAATCACTTACCTGAGTTATGGCTTGATGCATTCTATAGGATATGGAATTATGTTTATATTAATCACTTACCTTAGTTATGGTTTGATGCATTCTATAGGATATGGAATTACGTGTATATTACTTACCTTAGTTATCTTACGCTGACCTCTGGATGGATGGCTCCCTCTTCAGTTAATCCTGTTAGTATACAAATCTTGGTAATCAATGAAATGCGTCTCACCTGGAGAGAGTCCTAGTCAGACGGGGAGCAAAACAGTTTTTGACCACACTCACCCACGCAAACAAAAGGTATTGTTTTATTGGATTAATCGTATTGGATTTATGTTGAAACTGCAGAGAATATATTTAGTTTGAATGCAAATAAATGCGACCTTTGTTGGAATTTTACTGCTGGATCTCTGCTTGTTATTTTATGGATTCTGGAGGATTTGTGCGTCAGGAACCCCGCTCCGACTTGGACGGTGGCTGAAATAGTTTTTTGTTAAGAGAAGCCACTATACTCTCTGTCTCTCTCTCTCTCTCTCTCTCTCTCTCTCTCTCTCTCTCTCTCTCTCTCTCTCTCTCTCTCTCTCTCTCTCTCTCTCTCTCTCTCTCTCTCTCTCTCTCTCTCTCTCTCTCTCTCTCTCTCTCTCTCTCTCTCTCTCTCTCTCTCTCTCTCTCTCTCTCTCTCTCCCTCTTCCCCTCTATCTCTCTCCCCCTCTCTTTCTCTCTCCCTTTCTCTTTGTCCCTCTGTCCCTGTCTCTCTCTGTTTTCGTGCTAATTATCCCCTCCCTCGTATGAGAACTTGCTGCCGTAGTCCGGCCAGTAGTGAGCGCTGCACTGCCTCCTTCGGCCAGTGCCCGCCTAGGCAAGCCTGTCACCAACGCACAGGACCACACATATATGCAACGAGTCTTTCCTTCTGCTTTTATCCCTCCCCCTCCCTGGGGTGGACAGCCAACTGCCTAGTGGCACTCCCGGCCAGAGCCGAAACTGGCGCGACCGGTGGAATTGAACCCGTCGCCGTGGCCAGCGTTGAACGCTCTTACCGCTAGACCTTCCTGCCTGATACACACTCCCTTCTGATTCACAGTATAATTTATTTCCCTTTTCATTCACTGAACTGTGAGTGGAGGAATTGCTCTCCACTGTGGTCCTCTGGAGGAACGGCGATGAGTGAAC
>JAINUG010001433.1:0-22923 GCA_029706075.1 Aldrovandia affinis | reverse complement strand
AATCGATGCCTGTCCAGCACATTTGCTAAATTGTCGAAGAAGGCATTGACATTTCTCAGTTGAAGCTACTAGCTCTGGCAAGGCTAGTTGCCTCAGGCTTTCTTATCGACAGCATTGGGTGCCTTTTTAAAAAGGCTGTAAACCCTCGGAGCTGGCCTTTTCTGTTTCAGCCCACGTTGGTGAACTTCAGCTTGTGTGCCACAGCAAACTGGTAGGCAAGTCTTTTTGATCTCACTAGGCGACAGACCGAAATAAATGTCCGCTGACCTGGCAATATAATGAACCAGCTGCATCTCCAACTCAGGTGGAAATATCTGCCATGGCTTTCATAGCCAACCACTGCTGTTGGCATGGCTGCCTGACTGACAATTTCTTCGCTTGGTAACCTTTTTCACAATACCGAGCCAGAGTACGGTAGTTTATATTAAAATCGTTTGCTGTGCTTCTGATTGATTTGTTCTCCAGCTTCACCTGTCTGACTGCCTTCAGCATTATATCCGATTGTTTGTGCTACCATTCTCTTGGCTTTCTTTTATAATTTCGCACCATCATCTCACTTTATTTTTTGGTTCCTTCGTTTGTTTGTTCCTTTCCTTCCTCCCAATGCTTATTTCCCTTCAAAAACAAATTTAAATTAGCCTCATGTGACAACTGCCTCAAAGCCATTTAGACAACTAGCCCTAAACGGGCATGTGGGCAAATGTTTGTTAAAAACACGGCTAGTTAACAAAAGTACTGCAGCTAACATATAAATAAACACCTTATTGTTTCCCTCATTCGACACACAAACATAATATACATTTTTATACCTAACATAGTTTTATTACATGAAATACACAAAGCCATTTACTTACTTTTGCAGGAGACAAACGTTCAGCTTCTGCTTGCTTGCAATTAAAGAGGCCTGTGACCACCTGTGCAAAGGAATTTCAAGCTGGCCCTAGTTGCAACAAAGCAGCTATTCCATTTTGAGATGGCCCCTGTGGTTGGAGGTATGAACAGTGTGACAACTTACCCGTGTGACAACTTACCCTGCTCTCCCCTATTATTAATTATTATTAAGTAGTAGCCTATTATGACTTTTTCTTCCCTGAAGAACCGTGCAATATATCATGTGGTTCATATTTCTATTTGGAAAATGAAGTGTCGGAAAAGGCAAGACAGCAATTTCAGATATTTAGAAAGTAGGGCTATTTAAAAAAATAAAAGACATGCGTGAATGTGAAAGATAAATTACTTACGTCCAACTGACAGTTTGGTGCCACCGCCAAAAGTGTACCACAGTGATACAGTCTCATTCATCGGCTGTACAAAAAACCTCTTATTGAAAAGACACTGCTTTCCTTCGCTCGCGTCCATCTTTATGACCCGGCAAGAATTCCCATTTCAAATTACGAACTCTTTGAGAAATGGGTTACAATATTCAAGTTTTTAAATAGCCTGTACATAAAGGTAGACTATGTGTTTTTATTTTCATATCTTTGCTCTGTCTTTTTCCCTAGTGAAGTGAAGAAACTCGAACAAGACGATATGTAGTAGTTCACAATACTAATAATTCACAATAGCCTTTATAAACTTCAAGAATCACAGCTTCCCCGATCTTCTGACATTTTTCCAGAAAATGTTGAAATACATTGAAGCCACTTACTGCCGACATCCAGTCTGGTACCACCACCGAAAGTCCACCACAGTGATTGAGTCTGATTAACTGGCTGTACAAAAAACCACCACCTGCATTCCAGCAACAGATCCAGCTCCGACCAAGCTGCCGTGAGAGTAGTTTCAGCTTGCCCCCTGCTGGAGAGTCTTGGAACGGCAGCAGAAATATTGTCCTAATCATGTTCATTGAGAGCATGAACACAGCTCAACCACAGCAAGTTTGAGATTCTCCTCCCCCACCAACTCCATTCGTAAAAGCTCTGCTTCACCTCCTTAATATACAGACATCATCTTACAGTGTTTATAGACACACACCACTCACCGTGGGTCTGCAATATTCCAAGCATCTACAACACTAAATACTCTAAATGTTGCTGACAGTGACAGACACAACATTACAGACAATATCACTGCTGACAATCACTTACATAATTCCCACAGACTATGGTACTAAACAATTTGTGGTTTCACCTGGAAACAGTGACTGGAAACTGAGAGAGATACATTCTTTACAAATTCACATTCATAAAAATATCACCACAAGACACAGAAGACCAATGTCTTCCATTGTTCTTTGTCTGATTTTCTTAATGAGTAGTGGAGTGGAGCTCCATGTCAGTGTCAGTGTAAAATGTCAGTGTCCATGGGGCAGCAGTTTCAGTGCAGTAGCATTGATAACAGTGACCTTGGCGAGAATCCTATTAAAATATGACAGTTTTTTAAAATCAAGTAGCTGCTTCGTGTCAGGCCTAAAAAGACCCTTTAGCTGTAACTTAATTCACAATAAAGCATGGACTCGAGTGGCTTATAGCTTTTATAAAATGGCTACTACCGTCATATTGTTCCCCTGAACCACCACCAGATGGGTGTTGTGCCTTCCTTGGAGGGTTCACACCTGAACTTAATCATTTATCATCCCCCTATAAATACCTCGCACCTGGCTTCGTTTTCGAACCACGAAATCGTAGTTTTCATTTTTACGATTTAGCCGGTAATGGTTGAACGTGGTTCTTTAAAGACGTGAGCTGCTAGGATACTTATTTAGATAAAGAATTTATCTCCTTCCAAGTATCCCTTTATCAAATGTAGACTTATTTTATGAAACTCATTTAGAAACCCATTCACCTGTCAGGCATTCAGTTTTACTTTCTAGCAGTCAAACAAGACTGTGTTTCTGGGTTTTCATTTTCGTTATTTATTTGGCTCTTCTAGCCGCTTATTTATTTTGTTCGACAACCTGCTGTCTTTGGTTTATTTTGTCTTCGCTTGTGTCTTTGTGGCACTTGGTCATCCGTTGGGTGATTATTTCTGTTTCCCCCTGTTTGTTATTGTTTATTTCTCTTGATCTTCAGAGTTAGTGGTTAGACTGTAGGGCACAGCCAATCCTATAGATTCCGGGTTCTGCGAGGCACCAATCACTAACCACCCTCACAGCACGATTTCTCGCCATGAACACGGCCGCCAAGCGGATCCCCCGCGGTATCGACCACTCAGCAGGTTTGCAAAATAGCGAATGGAGAGACAGAGAATGCCATAGAAATTTTATTAGAACAACAACGAGTCATGCAAGACAACCAGGCTAGTATGGTCTCGCTCTGTTCAAATACTGGGAGGGCTTGATCCAGACAATGGTCGACGGTCGCCCCTAAACTGCGGTGGGATTCGCCGGTCCTAATCCGTCGTCACCCTGGGGCACACCTGTGGGAGAGGGATTACGAGAGGCAAGATTCAGCTCTCCTCGCTTTAGCGGCGCAGTCCGGTAAATGTCGGGGTTTTTTAGCTCAGTGCCAAATCGTATTCCAGACTCCAGCCATCTAGATATAGCCTGAGGAGTCGCGAGTGGCACTCGTGGCATCATTATTATTTCAGGCAGCCTCGGTGGCAGTACTCTTGGCCCGCTTCCTTGGGCACCGGTATTGACAGACTCGCTGGTTTAATGAAGAGAATGGAGTTGGTTTTTGACCACGAGCCACACAGCGAATTCATGATTAAATTGACGCGCATGCGCCTGTGTAACTAAAGCGGCGGAATTCTCGATTTCCTTCCGTTCGTACTGGGAGTTACAGGGTGGCCTGGAAAATCCTCTCTAACGTGTTTACTAACGCGCTATCTGATCTCGTGAGAGACGCGCTTAGCTACCATTGGCATTCCGATTCACTAGATGAACTTATTACCACCGCTATACGGATCGATAACTCGTATTAGGGAACGCCAGCGAGAGAGAGGGACAGAGAGCACCTGGTACCTACGAAGCGATTCTTACCTCTGTTTCCTAAGCGCTGGGGTATAAAGCAGACGAACCCATGGAAGTAGACAGTGCTAGTTTTCGGGTCCCGGCCAGAGGGGGATGGACTTTTGTCGGTACTGTCGACTGACGGGTCACGTTATTAAAAATTGTTCCAAACTTAAGGGAAAACTAATAGTCTCATTATTATCGGGCCGGGAGGCCGGTAGTGGGACATCAGTCCTCTTTCTTCCCAACCTTCATTCCTGTTGAACTATCCTGGGAGACAAAACATTAAAATAAACGATTTCTTGATTCAGGAGCTGTTGATTGTTTTGTGGACTCCGGATGGGCTAAAGGAATTCACTTACCTGTTCGGTTCTTTCAATAACGGTGGTGTTACCGCTTCCTTGATGGTCAGTCTGGCTGGGTTCCGTCGCATTTAAGGAATCCACGGAGACTTGTAAATATGCGGATCGCCATTTGCTTAGCACACAGAACAAATTAAGTTTTTGGTCGAATCGCCTACGTACTCCATTAGTTCTTGACACCCTGGTTAATAAAAAACATCAACCACAGGTGAACTGGGGTAGTCATAAAAACCCTATTGTTCAATGGGGATCAATGTTCTCTTGGGTGTTTACCTTTTATTCCGCTGCCTTCCGGTTTCGGTGGGTCTAAAGTCACGACCGATTCGAGACCGACGAATCTATTTACTGTTCGCCTAATCATGCTCCCTCATCCGTACACCCAATGAGACGGAGAACGAACCTCGAATGGGATCCTCAGTGTGCTTGGGAAGTCCCACTGAGGAGTCCACGGCCGAGGAGATTAGTGACCTGGAATCCTTACTCTTTTGATTCTTTAGAGGCAGACATGCCGCTTCACGGACGTATGAGCCCACTTGTCACGAGTTCCAAAAGATCGGTTAGCTACTCCAGTTCCGACCTCATAAAATCTAACTGCCCCCATTGAGCACGAAGTTTCTGCGATAAGGGGAGGGAATGGAACTCATGAGTGCGGAATGTTACTCGCTACCTTCCGGCATTCCTAAGGCTTATTCTGATCTGGAGCGAAGTGTTTATAAGCAAAGGGCTAATAAAACTACCTTCGCATAGACCTTATGATTGCGCTTATTGAGCTGCATCCGCACGGTTCTCTCCGCTGGAGCCTTATATTCATTATCTATACTCTGAGAGTGCTGCTATGAAAGAATACCATTACTGAATCTCTAGCTAACGGCTTATCGTAGTCATCTACGCTCTCTGCTGGGGCGGGGTTCTTTTTTGTCGGCAAAAGGACGGGGATTACGACTTTGTATCGACTACAGAGGGTTAGCTAATATAAACGGAAGAATCGATACCCCCTTCCCCTTATGAACTCCTCGCTTGAACGCTCCAAGGGGCGTCCATTTTACTAAATTAGATCTTCGCAACGATATAATTTGGTTCGATTCGCCAGGGACGAGTGGAAAACTGCTTTTGCCACCCACAGGGCTACTATGAGTATCTACCGCGCCATTTGTCTCACGGCGCTCCGCAGTCTCTCCAGGGCGCTAGAATGACGTTCAGGAGATGTTGGAGAAACTGTTTTCTGCCTATCTGACGATATACTGATTTTCTCCACTTCTCTCTCTGAGCACGTTAAACACGCTCAGACAGGTACTGAAATGCCTGCTCAACGCCAGACTGTTTGTTAAAGAAATGCTTAATGCTCCATCAGTTTTCCTAGGATTCATTGTTTCGAGGGAAGGATCTAAATGGATCCCAATAAAGTGATCATGGTTAGATTTGGCTCTGCTCCCCGGTTCTGTTAAATAGGTGCAGCGTTTTTGGGTCTGCTAACTTTTATAGACGGTTTATCCGGGCAATTTTAGTTCCGTGGTTGCCCCCATCACAGTGCTTACCTCGAAGACGGTTCCCTCCGGTTCCAATGGACTCCTAAGGCGGAGGCGGCGTCACGAATTAAAGAAGAGATTCTGTTCAGAACCCATTTTAATTTCCTAATCCTTCACTGCCCTTCATTGTTGAGGTTGATGCCTCTGAGCTCGGGTGTAGGCCATATTATCCCAGCGGTCGGCCTTAGACCAGAAAGTTCATCCCTGTGCGATTTCTCTCGGAGCCTGTCGTAGAGAAATTAATGTATGTTGGGGACCGGAGTTATTAGCAGTGAAATTAGCACTGGAGGAATGGCGTCACTGGCTAGGAGGGGGCGGAGTATCCCTACGGTCTGGACAGACTACAAAAACCTGGAATACATCCAGGGGGCTCAGTCGTAATTCACGGCAAGCTCTCATGGGCATTGTTTTTTTACTAGGCTTAATTTTATTTTGACTCCCATCACCGGTTCAAAATACTAAACCAGACGCTTTCCCGCTTGTACGATGGGTCAGAGCAGGACCGTCCGCCACGTTCCATTATCCCAGGAGCACAAATTCTCATCCCCGGTCTCATGGGAGATAGAGAAAGTGGTGCACGAGGCTCAGCGCCTTGAGCCGGTCCTGGCGGGTCCTCGGGGGTGTCTCTTGTTCCGTCAGGAGCACGCGCCTCAAGTTCTTCAGTGGGAGCACTCCTCTCGGCTCACGGGTCACCCGGCACCACATCAAGACGTGACGATTTCGGGCAGACGGTTCTGGTGGCCCGGGATGGAGAAGGATGTGCGGGAGTCAGGCAGCCTGTACTGTTTGTGTCGCAACAAGGGCTCACAGCTGGCACCGCTAGGGTTACTTCGGCCTTACCCGTTCCGCATCGTCCTTGGAGCCATATTGCTCTTGGACTTTGTCACTCGGCCTACCCAGTTCGAATGGCCCTACGGCCATTCTGGTAGTGGTGGACAGGTTTTCGGCTACGCCCACTTCATTCCACCCTCCTAAACTGCCATCCGCACTCGAGACAGCCTGCCTGGATGGTGGACCCACGTCTTTCGCCTCTTCATGGGTTGCCGTAAGACGTGGTGTCTGGATCGGGGCCTCAAGCTGCCAGATTCTGGCGGGCCTTTTGTTCCTTTAGGGGCTGGTTAACTGCCCTTCGGGTTTTCACCCTCAGACCAATGGACAGACTGAACGACGAATCAGACTCATGGAGAACACTGGTGTCTGGCCTCCTCCAATCCCACATCGTGGAGTCGGCATCTTGCCTGGGCGGAGTACGCCCATACAACACCCTGCGTAATGCTCCTCTGGCCTCTCTCCTACCGAGGCTCAATTTGGGTTTCAACCTCCTCTGTTTCCTGAGCTGGAGTGGGTGACGAGGGGTGCCCTCCGCAGCTGCCTTTGTGCGACGTTGTCGGGCCACCCGTTACGGAGGTCTGGCGGCACTGTTGCGTGGCCCTGTCACGGTTGTTCCCTGAACCACCACCAGATGGCAGTGTTGTGCCTTCCTTGGAGGGTTCACACCTGAACTTAATCATTTATCATCCCCCTATAAATACCCGCACCTGGCTTCGTTCAAACGCGAAATCGTAAGCCATTTTTACGATTTAGCCGGTACGGTTGAACGTGTCTTTTTTAAAGACGTGTTTTCGTTAGATACTTATTTAGATAAAGAATTTATCTCCTTCCAAGTATCCCTTTATCAAATGTAGGACTTATTTTATGAAACCTTATTTAGAAACCTATCTACCTGTAGGCATTCAGTTTGGTTTCTTTCTAGCAGTCAAACAAGACTGTGTTTTGGGTTTTCATTTTCGTTATTTATTTGGCTCTTCTAGCCGTTTATTATTTTGTTCGGACAACTCGGTTGTCTTTGGTTTATTTTTGTTCGTTTGTGTCTTTGTGGCACTTGGTCATCCGTTGGGTGATTATTTCTGTTTCCCCCTGTTTGTTATTGTTTCTCTATTTCTCTGATCTTCAGAGTTAGTGGTTAGACTGTAGGGCAGTACAGCCTAACTTATAGATTCCCCGGGTTCTGCGAGTGGCACCAATCACTAACCACCCTCACAGTACGATTTCGCCATGAACACGGCGTCAGCGGATCCCCCGCGGTATCGATCCACTAGCAGGTTTGCAAAATAGCGAAATGGAGAGACAGAGAACGGCCATAGAAATTTTATTAGAACAACAACGAGTCATGCAAGACAACCAGGCTAGTATGGTCTCGTCTGTTCAAATACTGGAGGGCTTGATCCAGACAATGGTCGACGGTCGTCCCCAAACTGCGGTGGGATTCGCCGGTCCTAATCCGGTCGTCACTCCTCGCTGGGGCACACCTGTGGGAGAGGGATTACGAGAGGCAAAGATTCAGCTTCCTCCTCGTTTTAGCGGCGAGTCCGGTAAATGTCGGGGTTTTTTAGCTCAGTGCCAAATCGTATTCCAGACTCAGCCATCTAGATATAGCTCAGAGGAGTCGCAGTGGCACTCGTGCTATCATTATTATCGGGGCAGCCCTCGAGTGGGCAGTACCTCTTATTCGCTCTCAAGCACCGGTATTGACAGACTCGCTGGGTTTAATGAAGAGAATGGAGTTGGTTTTTGACCACGAGCTTCACGACAGCGAATCTGCGACTAAATTGACGCGCATGCGCCAGGGTAACCAAAGCGTGGCGGAATTCTCGATTTCCTTCCGTACTCTCGGGGAGTTACAGGGTGGCCTGAAAATCCTCTCTTAACGTTGTTTACTAACGCGCTATCTGATCCGGTGAGAGACGCGCTAGCTACCATTGGCATTCCCGATTCACTAGATGAACTTATTACACCGCTATACGGATCGATAAACCGTATTAGGGAACGCCAGCGAGAGAGGGGACAGAGAGCACCTGGTACCTACGAAAGGATTCTTACCTCTGTTTCCTAAGCGCTTGGGCAAAGCAGACGAACCCATGGAAGTAGACAGTGCTAGTTTTGGGTCCCGGCCAGAGGGGATGCGGACTTTTGTCGGTACTGTCGACTGGACGGGTCACGTTATTAAAAATTGTTCCAAACTTAAGGGAAAACGAATAGTCTCATTATCGGGCCGGAGGCGGTAGTGAGACATCAGTCCTCTTTCTTCCGAACCTTCATTCCTGTTGAACTATCCTGGGGAGACAAAACATTAAAATAAACGCATTTCTTGATTCAGGAGCTGTTGATTGTTTTGTGGACTCCGGATGGGCTAAAGGAATTCACTTACCTGTTCGGGTTCTTTCACAATCTTGTGGTGTTACCGCTCTTGATGGCCGTCCGCTGGGTTCCGGTCGCATTAAGGAATCCACGGAGACTGTAAACATGCGGATCGCTACTACGCGAGCACACAGAACAAATTAAGTTTTTTTGGTCGAATCGCCTACGTACTCCATTAGTTCTTGGACACTCCTGGTTAATAAAACATCAACCACAGGTGAACTGGGGTAGTCATAAAAACCCTATTGTTCAATGGGATCAATGTTCTCTTGGGTGTTTACCTTTTATTCCGTCGTCTTCCGGTTTGAGGTGGGTCTAAAAGTCACGAGACCGATTCGAGACCGACGAATCTATTTACTGTTCGCCTAATCATGCTCCCTCATCCGTACACTCCAATGAGACGGAGAACGAACTCGAATGGGATCCTCAGTGTGCTTGGGAAGTCCCACTGGAGGAGTCCACGGCCGAGGAGATTAGTGACCTGGAATCCTTACCTTTTGATTCTTTAGAGGCAGACATGCCGTCTACGGACGATGAGCCCAATTTGTCACGAGTTCGAAAAAGATCGGTTAGCTACTCCAGTTCCGATTCCCATAAAAATTCCGAACTGCCCCCATTGAGCACGAGTTTCCAAGGGATAAGGAGGGAATGGAACTCATGAGTGCGGAATGTTACTCGCTACCTTCCGGCATTCCTAAGGCTTATTCTGATCTGAGCGAAGTGTTTAGTAAGCAAAGGCTACTAAACTACCTTCGCATAGACCTTATGATTGCGCTATTGAGCTGCATCCGGCACGGTTCCTCCGCTGGAGCCTTATATTCATTATCTATACCTGAGAGTGCGGCTATGAAAGAATACATTACTGAATCTCTAGCTAACGGTTTTATCAGGTCATCTACGTCTCCTGCTGGGGCGGGGTTCTTTTTTGTCGGTAAAAGGACGGGGGGATTACGACCTTGTATCGACTACAGAGGGTTAAATAATATAACCGTAAAGAATCGATACCCCCTTCCCCTTATGAACTCCGCGTTTGAACGTCTCCAAGGGCGTCCATTTTTTACTAAATTAGATCTTCGCAACGCATATAATTTGGTTCGGATTCGTCAGGGGGACGAGTGGAAAACTGCTTTTAATACCCACAGTGGCCACTATGAGTATCTGGTCATGCCATTTGGTCTCACGTGCGCTCCCGCAGTCTTCCAGGCGCTTGTGAATGACGTTCTCAGGAGATGTTGGAGAAATCTGTTTTTCGTCTATCTGGACGATATACTGATTTTCTCCACTTCTCTCTCTGAGCACGTTAAACACGTCAGACAGGTACTGAAATGCCTGCTCAACGCCAGACTGTTTGTTAAAGCAGAAAAATGCGTTTTTCACGTTCCATCAGTTTCCTTCCTAGGATTCATTGTTTCCGAGGGAAGGATCCAAATGGATCCCAATAAAGTGACTGCGGTCAGGGATTGGCCTGCTCCGGTCTCTGTTAAACAGGTGCAGCGGTTTTTGGGGTTTGCTAACTTTTATAGACGGTTTATCCGCAATTTTAGTTCCGTGGTTGCCCCCATCACAGTGCTTACCCGAAGACGGTTCCCTCTCGGTTCCAATGGACTCCTAAGGCGGAGGCGGCGTTCGCCGAATTAAAGAAGAGATTCTGTTCAGAACCCATTTTAATTTCTCCTAATCCTTCACTGCCCTTCATTGTTGAGGTTGATGCCTCTGAGCTCGGTGCAGGGCTATATTATCCCAGCGGTCGGCCTTAGACCAGAAAGTTCATCCCTGTGCGTATTTCTCTCGGAGCCTTTCCCTGCCGAGAGAATTACGATGTTGGGGACCGGGAGTTATTAGCAGTGAAATTAGCACTGGAGGAATGGCGTCACTGGCTAGAGGGGCGGAGCATCCCTTTACGGTCTGGACAGACCATAAAAACCTGGAATACATCCAGGGGGCTCAGCGTCGTAATTCACGGCAAGCTCGATGGGCATTGTTTTTACTAGGTTTAATTTTATTTTGACCTACCGACCGGGTTCAAAAACATTAAACCAGACGCTCTTTCCCGCTTGTACGATGGGTCAGAGCAGGACCGTCCGCCCACACCCATTATCCCAGGAGCACAAATTCTATCCCGGTCTCATGGGAGATAGAGAAAGTGGTGCACGAGGCTCAGCGCCTTGAGCCGGGTCCTGGCGGGGGTCCTCGGGGTGTCTCTTTGTTCCGTCAGGAGCACGCGCCCAAGTTCTTCAGTGGGAGCACTCCTCTCGGCTCACGGGTCACCCGGGCATACATCGTGACGACGATTTCCTGGGCAGACGGTTCTGGTGGCCCGGGATGGAGAAGGATGTGCGGGAGTTTGTGGCAGCCTGTACTGTTTGTGCTCGCAACAAGGGCTCACAGCTGGCACCGTCAGGGTTACTTCGGCCTTTACCCGTTCCGCATCGTCCTTGGAGCCATATTGCCTTGGACTTTGTCACCGGCCTACCCAGTTCGAATGGTCTTACGGTCATTCTGGTAGTGGTGGACAGGTTTTCGAAGGCGGCCCACTTCATTCCACTTCCTAAACTGCCATCCGCACTCGAGACAGCTCGCCTGATGGTGGACCATGTCTTTCGCCTTCATGGGTTGCCGCAAGACGTGGTGTCTGATCGGGGCCTCAGTTTTCGGCCAGATTCTGGCGGGCCTTTTGTTCCCTTTTTAGGGGCGTCGGTCAGTCTGTCTTCGGGTTTTCACCCTCAGACCAATGGACAGACTGAACGCACGAATCAGACTATGGAGAACACTCTCCGGTGTCTGGCCTCCTCCAATCCCACATCGTGGAGTCGGCATCTTGCCTGGGCGGAGTACGCCCATAACACCCTGCGTAATGCCTCTTCTGGCCTCTCTCCGTTCGAGGCTCAATTTGGGTTTCAACCTCCTCTGTTTCCTGAGCTGGAGGGTGACGCAGGGGTGCCCTCCGCAGCGGCCTTTGTGCGACGTTGTCGGGCCACCTGGCGGAGGGTTCGGGCGGCACTGTTGCGTGCCGTGGATCGCCAGAGGGAGTTTGCTAACCGTCGTCGACGGGCTGCTCCATCATATCGGGTGGGGCAACGGGTGTGGCTTTCTACTCGGGATCTGCCGTTACGGGTAGAGTCCCGGAAACTCGCGCCGCTTTATTGGACCTTTCAAAATCATCCATAAAATTAACCCGGTCACCGTTAGTTTACAGCTCCCACAATCCATGCGGATACATCCCACGTTTCACGTATCCCGCATAAAACCACTACTTATTAGCGCCTTAGCGCCTCCCGAAATACCGCCGCCGCCGCCTCGTATCATTGGAGGGTCCTGCTTACACGGTACGGAGTATTGTGGCCTCGCGCGGCGAGTAGGCAGGGAACTCAGTTCCTTGTGGACTGGGAGGGTTACGGTCCTGAGGAGCGCAGTTGGGTTCCGTCCCGGCACATCTTGGATCCATCTTTGATCCAAGATTTTCACCGCGTGGTTCTGAAGGGTCGTCAGGAGTCGTCCCTTAAGGGGGGGGTCCTGTCACGGTTGTTCCCCTGAACCACCACCAGATGGCAGTGTTGTGCCTTCCTTGGAGGGTTCACACCTGAACTTAATCATTTATCATCCCCCTATAAATACCCGCACCTGGCTTCGTTCAAACGCGAAATCGTAAGCCATTTTTACGATTTAGCCGGTACGGTTGAACGTGTCTTTTTAAAGACGTGTTTTCGTTAGATACTTATTTAGATAAAGAATTTATCTCCTTCCAAGTATCCCTTTATCAAATGTAGGACTTATTTTATGAAACCTTATTTAGAAACCTATCTACCTGTAGGCATTCAGTTTGGTTTCTTTCTAGCAGTCAAACAAGACTGTGTTTTGGGTTTTCATTTTCGTTATTTATTTGGCTCTTCTAGCCGTTTATTATTTTGTTCGGACAACTCGGTTGTCTTTGGTTTATTTTGTTCGTTTGTGTCTTTGTGGCACTTGGTCATCCGTTGGGTGATTATTTCTGTTTCCCCCTGTTTGTTATTGTTTCTCTATTTCTCTGATCTTCAGAGTTAGTGGTTAGACTGTAGGGCAGTACAGCCTAACTTATAGATTCCCCGGGGTTCTGCGAGTGGCACCAATCACTAACCACCCTCACAACTACATATTTAAAACATTGACAATGACTCTGTTATTTAAATAAGTAAATGCATTATCTTTAGTCAGGAATCTTAAGTTAACTTCCATATAAATGTTCAAGACCCCTTAAAAAAATGCATTGCTGATAGCTAGGTTTATGGGCTCGACTGAATCTGATGATTGTAAAATGTGGATGTTTACCAACTCTCACTTTTTCGAGGAGCCGACAGTGGTGGACACTAACGATGTACATTTACTTTACTTTGACTTATTACTGTACTTAAGGACATTTTTCAAGTATCTGTGTTTACTTAAGTATTTCCTTTTTGACTTTTATTCTTACTTTCAATCTCCTACATTTCAAAGGAAAATGGGGTTAAATGTCTGACTTTTTACTTTTACTTCAGTAATATTTTATATTACAGGTTATCTGTACTTTTACTCAAGTAAATGGTCTGTGTACTTCGTCCACCACTGGCAGCCGAGAGATATTATGAAAAAATCAGGTGAACAAGTAAAACGTGTCATAGGTGTGCCTATATCAGGGGTTTTAGAACGCTCCTCAGCCAAACATAATGCTCGGTCGGATCTACAATTTTAAATGACATCTTTTGTTGCATTCTAATTGTCGTTTATGTCAGGAAAAACTGTTAAACATCAGAAAAAAACAAGTTGTTTTATGTCAAATGTGGTAAAAACAAATTGTTAACGTGCGTAGATGTGGACACTAATTCTAATGTAGAAGCAATGGTGCTATGTACAGACCACAAACTTTAGTATTGTTTTTGTACATATTAGTTTTTCTCTTGGTTTGTTGGCTGTACACAATTCAATTTTTATTGTCTTGATTGACCTTGATTGCCTTTTTTCATATGTTTTTTAATAATTACTATTATGGCTGATTCCTATTGTTTGTTTCTGTAATTTCTGTCTTGTGTACCTTGTGAAAATGCTGGCTGATGCCTTAATTTCCCCTCGGGAATCTAATCTAATCTATCTAATCTCAAAGAATTTTAAAACTTGATCCATTCTTCTGTAACCAATGGTAACCCTATTTTGTTCGATGCTGCCATATGGCCAGGACTCCCTCAAATAGATTTTATATCCTTAAGTCTAAATGAGACAAAAATATAAAAATGTATTATTTATATAAAAATGAATTATTTAGATGTTGAAAAATAATGCAGAGTATTCTGTTCATCAGAGAGCTGCATGTTTGTGGTCTTGTTGTCCTGGGACTGGAGCAGAGGTGCCAACATTTAAAAATAAACAAGGGGGAGTGTTAAACCCATCAGCATGACCAAATACCAGCACCTCACAACACAACATCACAGACAAAAATACCAAAACCCTTCATATGACTACAAAGGGTCAACTACCTGTTTTTTAACTCAATCAAATGGCTTACACCAGTTTAAATATTTGAATATTAAAATTACACATGGTTCAAATCATACACATTCTACAGCATATGCTAATCAGTTCAGAGTTTAGTGGCACTGTTTGGGGTGCAGGAGGAACGGAGAAAGCTACTCCTCCTCTTTGGCTGCAGTCAGAGCTTCCTGCTGTTGCCCACAGCTTTAGAGGCATTCAGCATTCAGGACCATGGCCAGCTACAAAGGTAACAAGCCCATCTGTAGTCCATTGCCTTTTTTAGGCTGGGCCAGAGTCAACCCCCCACCCCTGCCATGTGTTAGCCGGATGCCGCTGGCCCGGACCCTAGCTGCTGGTTCCATCCCCCGCCCTGCCCTGGTATCTGGAGGGATGAGGTCCACCCCACCCCTACACTTAGGATGCCAAAGAATGCCCTTCCGGTGGTCTGTTAAGCCTCAAGAGCCTCAAGGACTATTTATTTTTCTCTGTATCCCACCATTTTCCAGAAGTTCATCATGATCACCTTTTAAGGGGTCAGGGAATAATTTTCCAGTTTCCCACATTGGCTCTAATGGTTTTCTGGTTTTTTGATTCCCTCTGGAAAATGTCAATTGTAAAGCGCTGTGTGACA
Source organism: Aldrovandia affinis (assembly GCA_029706075.1). Taxonomy (NCBI): domain Eukaryota; kingdom Metazoa; phylum Chordata; class Actinopteri; order Notacanthiformes; family Halosauridae; genus Aldrovandia; species Aldrovandia affinis. Next base: position 7,836 of record JAINUG010001433.1, on the reverse strand, counting down.
ACCTGTTTGTAAATGGCACTATACAAAAATAAAGATTGATTGATTGATTGGTTATAAAGACATGAGTTTTACAGGGGGAGGGCACAGCCAATGACATTTCTGTTGCTTTACAGGCCTCCAATGATGTGATAGTGAGGCTTCATGAAACTCAAAATTGGAGCTAGAATAGGCTGGCTGATGTCAAAAAACCATTGTATTTTGATTTGGAGTAACTTGGAATTTTCAACTTGACAAACCAAAGAAATACACTACCTGGCCCCAAAAAAAGTCACCACCTGGATTTAACTAAGCAAATAGGTAAGAGCCTTCCATTGGATAATTACTGCAGTGATTAATATGTTTTAGCTGGCAACAAGTTATTTAACCCTAACTGATGCAGTGAGTAGCTTCTCATTTCTTAAAAAACCATGTCGGAAGACATATCCTGTGGTCGTGGAAAAGATGTTAATCTGTTTCATAAGGGTCAAATTATTGGCCTGCATCAAGCAAAGAAAACAACTAAGGAAATTGCTGAAACTACTAAAATTGGGTTAAGAACTGTCCAATGCATTATTAAAACCAGGAAGGATAGTGGTGAACCATCATCTTCGAGGAAGAAATGTGGTCGGAAAAAAATCTTGAATGATCGTGATCGGCAATCACTTAAACGTTTGGTGAAATCATATCGTAAAAAATCAACAGTAGAACTCACAGCTATGTTTAATAGTGAAAGTAAGAGCATTTCCACACGCACAATGCAAAGGGAACTCAAGGGATTGGGACTAAACAGCTGTGTAGCCTTAAGAAAACCACTTGTCAGTGAGGCTAATCGGAAAAAAGGCTTCAATTTGCTAGGGAGCATAAAGATTGGACTCTGGAGCAATGGAAGAAGGTCATGTGGTCTGATCAGTCCAGATTTACCCTGTTCCAGAGTGATGAGCGCATCAGGGTAAGAAGAGAGGTGGATGAAGTGATGCACCCATCATGCCTAGTGCCTACCGTATAAGCCTGTGGGGGCAGTGTTATGATCTGGGGTTGCTGCAGTTGGTCAGGTCTAGGTTCAGCAATGTTATGTGCCCAAAGAATGAGGTCAGCTGACTACCTGAATATACAGAATGACCAGGTTTTTCCATCAATTGATTTTTTCTTCCCTGATGGCATGGGCATATTCCAAGATGACAATGCCACGATTCATTGGGCTCAAATTGTGAAAGAGTGGTTCAGGGAGCTTGAGACATCATTTTCACACATGGATTGGCCACCACAGAGTCCAGACCTTAACCCCATTGAGAATCTTTGGGATGTGCTGGAGAAGACTTTGCGCAGCGTTCCGACTCTCCCATCATCAAGATCTTGGCGAAAAATTAATGTAACTCTGGATGGAAATAAATGTTGTGACATTGCAGAAGCTTGTCGAAACGATGCCACGGCAAATGCGTGCCGTAATCAAAGCTAAAGGCGGTCCAACGAAATATTAGAGTGTGTGACATTTTTTGGGGACGGGTAGTGTATATATTGCTTACTCTAATATAATATATGCAATTTAGCAGATGCTTTCATCCAAAGCGACTTACAGTAGTGAATGCATACATTTTCAGTATATGTGGCCCCAGTGGGGCCTGAATCTGAATCCATTCTTTAGTTGATGGGTTAGCTTATTTGTATCTGGTAACAAAAAACACAAATTTGAACAAGTCAAATTCCAGTATGAGGGGTTATCGGTTTTTATTTGATCTTTTTTATTTAGGTAACATTACTACTTTTTATCAAAAACATTGCACATGGTGCTCTGCTCCATTCGCAAAAAAGCCAATTACTAATTACTATCAGTTATTGAATCATGAATTGAATTGAAGAATGTATGATGCCATGTCTTTATGTAGCTTCAATGAGCTTTTCAGCCAAATGTTATGCTGTTAGGTGTATTGTAACAATTGGTCAAACGATAGCAAGTGACACCTCTGCTACTGTTCTGGGATTGTTGGTAACTCTCTCTCTCTCTGTCATGGCCCACAGGCCCCAGTCTGAGTCCGCAGCACTGCTGGGCTACAAGTGCCGCTGTACAGGAACCTCATTTGCATAGAGAAGACACTTTGCATTGGCAGCACATGCTTCAGTGCTCTGGGAGAGTTTATAGTCCTGTGAGTTTAACACTTTGTGGCTGAGAGCTGTTCTTCATGGCAACAGAACCCACAACAACAATGACTTCAATCACCATCTTCATCTGGGCACTCGCTTTCTGCATCCAGGGTGAGAGAGATTTACTGAAGACATCTCACTAAATATACTGATAACAGTGATGAAGATAAGGTCTTTGTGTAAATACAGTCTGGCGTATTATAAATATTTAATATATCTCAATGGTTGTATGTACAGTATATAGTGCAGGTGTTGAGGAGGGAGGGACTGACCAGGGACACTGTGGGACTCTGCTCTAAAACACTGCCCTTCAGTGCCTCAATAATAACTCTCGCACATTAGTCTAATAGGGGCATATTGCATTTTAGCATCAGTATATTCAAACCTTTTAAATGGAATTATAGCTGGAATAAATACAAAGGGCATGGCTTCAAATTCAAACCTGCCTGTATGAATGAGGGAGCTGACATGAAATGCCAGTATCATCTTATTGTATATAATATAATGTAATAAAGAGCAGAGCGGAATTATAAATGAAAGGCATCAGTGAACAGAAGTCCAGGACAGGGGAGCCACGCAGTCCAGAGAACTCTCATGCAACACACATCCCACAGGCTGCCATTACACACACTGACCCAATGAGGGCGACAGAGTATCATTGTTGCACTTAAAGCACCGTAACAAGTGAGTGGAAACTACAGTCTAGTATTGAATCCTGACCTGGCCAGTGCTAACTGTGGCCAGCAGATCTGCAGAGTAGTGCATAAGTGGCCAAAGTGCTGATCAGAGAGGGAAGGTTTCAGTTGGCTCAGTTGTACCTGTCTCATCATACATGTGTGACTCCTCTGGTCGATCGGGCATCTGCTGTCTGCCTGAGCTGGACAAGGCATGCAGTCCTCCAGCGCAATGGCATCTCAGCTGCTGAACTGCAGAGTGAAAAGTGGCTGACAACATGTGCTTCAAGGGAGAGAGCATGCTTTTCTACAGTCATAAAAAACACAGACAGACAGAGCACCACTGCTGCCCTTGATGTAATAACACAATAATACCAGATGAAACAGTTCTTCCACAGTTCAATTACAGTCATCTGAGAAGTACAGTGTCAAATGCAGAGAAAGGATCTGCACACAGGGATCCAGGAAGCCACTGACAATAATACAGTATTTCACTTTATATTTATTTCACATGGAGATTCTGTGTCTGCATCATTTTCTGTGTCAGACTGTAATCATTCACTGTCTGAACTTTCAAACAGAACCTTCCCTTAGTGCTGATACCAACACCTGAATGTATTGTGGCATCCCAAGGGGCTGCCCAAGAAAATGGCTGCCGGGTCCTTCAACAAATGGGAGCCGAAAACACTACATTTCCCAGCAGGCCACAGTAACACCTGAACGAAGTCAGACAATGGGGACTAACAAACAGCTGAAAGCCATTTTGAGGCCTATTTAAAGGGCTGAATCCCATCACACTGCGAAAGGAGTAGGAACGTGTTTGGAAAGGAGTTGGTGAGTGTTGAAGGAGAGTGAGAAACCGTGACGTCGTTTGACTAGCCGGGATTAAGGGAGAGAGTGGAAAAGTGTTTTTGGAGTGTTTTTTGTGTATGACTTGGATTGTTTTGAGGACCCCCCTTTGGATTTGACTACGGACTGGATTGCGGACTTGGAACTGGATTTTGGAATTGGAACGGACATTGACAACGAGATAAGGATTGCGGACTTTGTGTGTGTTTGTATTCCCCTGAAGACCCCACCCTTTGTTTTGTGTTTGTCAGTATTATAAATAAATCATTGTTTTGTGTTTGAATACTGCCTCCTCTGGGTTCTTGAACTTGCCTACGCCCTCTGCAAGGTCCGTGAGTGTCGCCCAACCCCTGGGGACACCACAGTATCAAAAACACATTTGAAAGAATCATACCCACATTTCAGTGGCCCTTTATCACTTACACATCTGAAATATTCAAACATAATATCAGAAACAGTGATATTAACACACACATTGTGATCTTTGTCTGAGTACAAATAGCAGTAAAGAGTACAAGTGTCCCAGCCCTCTATAGACTCACTGCTGTTCACGCCTCATTGCTCCTCTAACTGTGTGAGACAGGATTTGTATAGAGGAAGGGGCTTTGCATACCTGTCCTGCCTCACTGCTCCACACACTTTAAGACCCCCAGTACTGCTCAGTGACTGTCCAGTCCTTTCACAGACACTGACACAGGAAGCACAATGATGATGTCACTCTTTCTACTGCTGGCAACGCTGGGACTCCTTGCTCAGGGTGCGAGAGACTGGTTTAGTTTCAACTTGAGATTTTGTTTATGTTTTACAAATGTTTTTGTCATTTTTAACAATAATGTTTTCTATTATTGTATGTTGAAATGTACAAGAATATTACACACTGGATTATAATATCTATGTGTATTAATATTAATTCCTATGTCTTGTTTTTCAGAATCAACAGCAGAAATTGTTGTGAGTCAGTCTCCAGCAGCTCAGTCTTTTCAGCAGGGAGACGCTGTCTCTATCAGCTGTACAGTTAGTCAGGAAGTTTATAGTGGCTACCGCCTCTCCTGGTACCTGCAGAAACCCGGTCAGGCTCCGACACTTCTGATTTATACCTCCACAAGTCGCCAGTCTGGGATTCCTGATCGTTTCAGTGGGAGTGGATCTGGGACTCAGTTTACACTGAAAATCACTGGAGTCCAGGCTGAAGATGCAGGAGATTACTATTGTCAGAGTTTCCATGTTATCAGTGGTAGCTGGGTGTTCACACAGTGATAGAGAGCCGTACAAAAACCTCCCTCAGTCAGACTGCACAGAGACTGCACTGCTGCAGCTGGGACCTACTGCAGGTGCTGAGGGGGGAGGCACTGACCCGGGACACTAATACAATAATACTGGCAGCAGGGCTGTAGGGGGCGACACAGAGCTACAGCCCTGTATATAAAGCTCTCTGAGCTGAAGAGGAGCTGTTCTCTGTCCCACACAGAACCCACAGCAGAGCTGCTGCTGCTGAACCACACACTTCTGTACCACCAGTCTTCGAAATGAGGGGGGTCTGGGGGGATCCGTGACCACCCATAAGTCAGAAGGGACCCCCATAAGAAATACATTTTTAAGCTTGGGGGTCCCATCTTTATTTTAACATCTTTTAAAAAATGCGAGTCAAACAGGACATTATAACTATATAGAAGCAACCAATAGAAATGGTCTTTAAGAATTCTTTAATATCTGTGGGTTCTGTCAGGCCAAAATGTGCGGGGCTGCCAAAATGTGACCGGGTTGCATCACCCAGGTTGCATCACAATAGCATTGGAATGGCAGCTACATTTACATTTACATTTATGGCATTTAGCTGATGCTCTTATCCAGAGCGACTTACAACAAGTGCATTTAAACATGATAAGATTAATCATGGTAAGTGCAAGAGATCGGTGTAGTAACATTGCAATAGACATCATTGTTGGCAACTGCACACCGTACCTATAACACAAGAAAATAAAACTTAGTGTGTTTTAAAAAAATTTTTATTACATTTTTAAACATGTAAACAGTGGTGATGGGAGTTAATAAATGGAGAGAATCAGTGGTAGTGGAGTTTGAAGAAGTGGGTTTTTAGTCTCTTGTGGAAGATGGCCAGTGATTCTGTGGTCCTGACCAAGTGCAGAAGATCATTCCACCATTGGGGGTTCAGGACAGAGAAGAGTCGAGACCACGAGGAACGGCTGCCGGGCGCCTGAATGGACGGAACAGTCAGTTTACCAGAGGAGGCAGAGTGGAGGGGTTTGGCTGGGGTGTAGGGTGTGATGAGTGTCTGAAGGTAGGAGGGAGCAGTTCCCCCTGTGGCCTGATATGCCAGCACCAGTGATTTCAATTTGATACGTGCTGCTTCTTCTTCTGGCGTATGTCCTTAGACCTTCAGCTCCGTTGAGGCAAGCCAGTCCAGCGTGTCATCGTCCAGGTCTTTTAGACCACGATCGCCATTCGGTGGCCGGTGTTTGGGGCAGCTGCTTATTATGTGTTCCACAGTTTGTGATGGGTTCCCGCATTCGCAGTGGGCACTGTCCACGAGACCCCATTTCTGCATGGCTGCCCCGAAGCGTCCTACGCCTGTCCTCAGGCGGTTGAGGGTGGTCCATTGCTTTCGGGGCAGGTGCTGGCCAAGAACATCTGTGGGGTCTTCAATGTAGTGGTGAAGCCTGGATGGTTCTGAAGACTTCCACTGGTCCCTCCATCTTGCCTTGACCCAGGAGGCCTTGGAGGTGTCAGATGGTGTTATGCGGAGCAGTTCTTGGGCGTGTGTAACAAATGGGCGCCGGGACTTGAGGCGCATGCGCTGTGGTGTCTCCGTGACGGTCTTGTGGAGGAGGTGGGATTCACTCGTTTGTGCCTTTTGAGCGAGGGCCAGCGTGGCTGCCTCTCGTCTGACCTCCGCTGGAGCGATACCAGCAAGGACAGGTAGGTGGTTTGTTGGGGTGGCTCTCAGGCACCCGGAGACAGTCCGTAGGGCAGTGTTGAGGGCAGTGTCCAGCTTCTCCACATGGGGACTGCGGTACCAGACCGGAGCACAGTACTCAGCAGCGGAGAAGACCAGGGCCTCGGTGGAGATGCGGAGTGTCTTTGTGGTGGCTCCCCATGTGGTGCCAGCTAGACAGCGTATCAGCGCGGCACGGGTGGTTGTCTTTGCCTTGACGCTGTCCAGGTGTTGTTTAAATGACAGTGTTCGGTCAAGCTTCACACCGAGGTATGTGGGGGATGGATGGAACTGTAGCCGGGCGTTGTCAACTATGATGTTCATTTCGCGGGTCTCTTCTTTATTGTAGAGGTGGAACATTGTTGATACGGTCTTGTCAACACTGAGCTTGAGGCGCCACTTCTTCAGGTATGAGGACAGGGTGTTCATATCTGCCAAGAGGCCCTCTTCTACTGCTTCCCAGGATGGTTTGCTGAGTAGAATCGCCAGGTCATCTGCATAGCCATATTTCCTTGAGTTTGTTGCGGGTAGGTCATGAATGTAAATGTTGAACAGCATAGGTGCCAGAACTGAGCCCTGAGGGGCTCCGTTCTTGAGCTTTCTGACCCTGCTGCTTTGGCCGTTGCTAGTGAATAGACGAAAGCTGCGGTTGCTCAGCATCTCCATTATGAAGCTCACCATGTGCTTGTCTGGGATGGTTTCCAGAAGCTTCATATGAAGTCCACGCAGCCAGACAGTGTCGTATGCAGCTGTGAGGTCCAGGAAGACGGCACCAGCCTTCTCACCTGCCTGAAAGCTGTCTTCTATGTCTTGGCACAGGAGAGTCACCTGGTCTGTTGTTGACCTACCGGTTCGGAAACCAGCTTGTTCTTTGGGCAGTTGGGGGTCAATGACTGGGTTAAGACATGTCAGGATGAGGCGTTCAAGGAGCTTGAATGGAACGCACAGCAGTGACATGGGCCGGTATCCCTTGGGGTCGTCGCTCGGCTTGTTTGGCTTCGGCAGGGCGATGACCTTTGCACGACGCCAGATCTTTGGCAGCTTTCAGTGATGGAGACAGATGCAGAGAGGAAGGAGCGCAGCCAGTCGGTTGCCTTCTTGCCTTGATGTCTGATGTACTCGGGGTGGATGTCGTCTATGCCTGGTGCTTTACCAGTCTTCAGGCTATTGATGGCCTGCTCGATTTCCTCTGTCCTGAAATCGGTGGATAGGTTGGAATCGCATCCTTGGGCCCTGAGCAAT
>JAINUG010001432.1:0-22950 GCA_029706075.1 Aldrovandia affinis | reverse complement strand
CGAGGCTAGTAATGACTAAATTACAGCATGAAGGTGGCAAGTCCTACTGACCTACTTCATCGTTTTTTTAACGGATATATAACATACAAAGTAAGTAAGTGTTGTTTAATCATGGTGGAGTACTTTTTAAATTGATAAGGTGAATTTTTCGTGGATACTACTATACATTTCCCTCTTTATATTTGATAGAATTTCAATAACAAATAAAGAAAAAATTAAATACAATTAACACCAGCCAAAAAAAGGGCACTTTTTGAAATGAGGGCAAAAGGGCAGGGGCTCAAGCCCCCCTTGGGCCCTATCTGTGCACGTGCCTGTCCACAAGGTCCGCAGTGGACTACAATTCCCAGTTTACAATTGACATGTGATGCAGGATAGCTAACGTATCACACGAAGCCTAGTACTAGCAGCGCGTGTGGCTAAAGATATAGCGGGACGTTCAAAATAGTTGACATCAGATGTTGTACATTGATAATAGATTCATCTAGAATGTTAGCATGACACACACACACACAAGCACACGCACACACACACACACACTCACACACGCACACACAGGGTTGGGAGGGTTACTTTGTAAATGTAATTAGTGCCTGATTACTGATTACACGGCTCTGAAAGTAATCCGATACGAATACAGTTACATGTCTCAAAAAAAGTAACGTAATCAGATTACTTTTAGAATACTTTGGATTACTTACTTTTCCATCACAGATGGGTATGTTTTGGGGTACAGGAGACATTGGGACGCTGTTATATAGCCAAAGGTGGTGCTACTTAGTACTAAAAGGGTGCTCAAACTTTTGCACACGCCATGTTCACTTTTATTTGATCAGTAATACATTTAAATAGTTATTATGCATTACACTTTGAAAAAGGATGTCATGTTCAACTTTCCACTGTGTTGAGGTCAGGTCAGCTTCTGTTCATTTAATAATAAATACTAATAAATTTGAGATGTCAATTTAGCTAAATATATGCAACATTGTATCTGCATTTTTTGTTGTAGTCGTCGTCATTAACATGTTATGGAATTAGAATGGACAGATTCAAAATTAATCATAATAAAAAGCAAAGGGATATTGAAAGGCAAGTTATTTTACTGTTTTGATGGCTCATCGTGAGCATAACTCAAACACAGCATCTTAAACAATGTAATAACTTTTGAAACTTTTTGGCACTGGAATAACAGCGACTTGTAAGGGATATGGCTTAGAAAAGTGCCAGTGTTGGCGGGCTGTGTAGCGGCGAATGCTCGGCAGTGCATAACGTAATTGACGTATAGTAGAGTACAATTGTCTACCAAATTGGGAGAAAACTGGGAAAAATAAAAACAATAAAATAAAATGTCATCGTTTCAACAATACAGAAAGCAGTATAAAATTAGCAGAGCAGTTAATGCGATGCCTCAAACCGTAGGCTAAGGTCAGGTAACAGCAAATTACTGCAGAACTGTGTTCATTAAACTGACTTACTCCAAGTGCTTTTTAAGATTCGTCGAGTCCTTTGATGCCGACAGTATCTTTATTCCTGGAAGACACAAGGTACACTGGACCGACAGATTTTTCCATGTTCTTCTTTAAACTGGAAATTGTGTCGATAACGCCACAAACTAAAAGCTGACTTTTCTTCCATCTTGTCCCTATCAATGTTTGTCTGAGTGTGGGCGCGCGCTTTTTTAAACGCATTTTTTTAACGCAGTTTTTGGTTATGTGCAGCGGGGGTAGTTTTCGTGAGCTGTGTGATGATAATCATGTAGGCGTGATAATTTCATGCTGTAGCTTTAGTAATGAATATCAGCTCATTAATGTTTGTAAGGAAAACTTTCCACCAAGCATTCCAAGAAGTAATCCAAAATGTATTCACTTCAGGTTTATTAAAGTAACTGTATTCAGATTACTCGTTTTTCAAATGTAACGCGAGCTGAATACAGTTACTTGATTTTTGTATTCTGATTACGTAACGCCGTTACATGTATTCCGTTACAACCCAACCCTGCGCACACACACACACACACTCACACATGCACATACACACACACGCACACACGCATGCAAACACAAACAAACACGCACACAAACACACTCGCACGCACACACATGTGCACACACACTCACTCACGCACACACACACCCCCGCACGCACTGTTACGCCCCCGATGTGTTTAGGGGTACAAGGGAGATCGCAACATAAAATAATTATAATAATAATAATCGGGTCATGAACGAAAATGAGGGTAAATAGTAAAGCCAAGGCCAGAGGGGAAGGTGCAGTCTGTGTTTAATTACATATATATTAGTGACAATAGTGAGGCTATTTACATATATACAAAGGTCAATTACAAACACAAAGACACAAGGCCAAGGGACACGGATGTTGCCAAATAAATGAACTAAATAAAACAAAACAGGGCTAGCTACAAACAAAAACTAGGATAGGCTGACTATCTAAACTTTTATACAAAACAAAAGTCTACCTATCTAATCTACACTAGCTACCCATAAACAAAGGTACACAGATGGCAACCACCCCTTTCCTAATGTGTCTATACACAGGATCGACCTACGAATGAAAATGTATAGAGGCCTCCCTCTTACCTATCCCAAGGCCTATGTGGGAACAAACAGGGAATCCACAAACACTTTCAATCTTTCACACTTTCAATCTTTCACACTCTCTATTTCTCTCTTCTCTCAAACACAACAGCCGAAACAAAAAGGCAGGGTCTTGCAGGAAGCAGTCACAGGGTTTTTATGGAGGGGCAGGTGATTGATGGAGGCGGGACCAGGACATACAAATGATTGACAGCGGGGAAGGCGAATGGAATGGTGGATGGCACTCCTGCAGAACCCGGAGAAACAGAGAAGACAAAAACACACACGGACGTAACACGCACACACACACAGACGCACACACAAACACACACACACACACTCACACACACACACACACACAAACACATGCACACAAACGCACACACACAATCACACGCACGCACACACACACACACACATGCACGCACGCACACAGAGGCACACACAAACACAGGCACACATACATACACACACACACGCACACACACACACTCACACAGACACACATACACACGCACACAAGAACACATGCACGCAAACAAATACGCACACACACACACACAGGCGCACGCACACACAAACACACGTACACACACAGACAAACACACGCACACATATACACACACACACAAACACGCACACATCCCAATGCAGCACATTCTTTTAAATGTTCCCACATCATGCATCATTTTATACTATTCAAACTGGGCCCTAAGGAGCGCAGAGACATACCCCCTAAAAACCAACAGTGCATCTGTGGACCCACAACCCCAAAGTGTGTAATCCATATCGCCAGTTTCACCCGACTCTACAGGAAGTTCCTTAAAAGATAAAATCACTCCTCACCACAAACACACATTTCCAAGCAGGGCTGGGTGTGACAACCCCCCAAAAAAAAAACATTGGAACAAATTTAAAAAAGGAAATGCACTTTATATTTATATCATATTTAAAAAGTGTTTTATTAATTCATTTGTTTAGTCATTTTAAGCATATTGTTTATTTTCTTTATAATATTTTGTCTCATTGGAGAGTTTTCCCCTCTTTGATTTCTCTCTCCCTCATCCCAGATCACACAGTTTTACAGAAGAGTCAGAACCAACCCAAAACCCAAACCCAGGATAGAGGGGCTGAGTGAATGTGCTTTGGACTCTGTGTATGAGGGCCATTGTGTCAGAGACGCTGTAGAAGGACAGAGTTCCTGCCCCATGATCCAGATACACTCCTATTCTGGAGGAGGGGGGGGCAGGGAGATCAGTGCGCTTTTTATTGTGCCAGAAATAGCATCCAAGAGGAGAGCAGAGCAAACTCCAGGACTTGTCATTAAGTCCCAGAGCACAGTCACCACCCCCTCCTTTCCTGCTGATCTCTTTATAGGAGACTGCTATACAAACCCCCCAACACTCCCCCCCACTCCACTCAGCCTCCCAGTAAGAGCGCCCAGACAGACCCTCTCTGCACAGCACTTGGGCCCAGTAGTCAAATCTCTCTGGGTGATCAGGATATGACTGGTCCTGTCTCACACGTGTCACCTCTCTGTTCCCCTCAGACAGACGGAGGCGTCTAAACGCTGTGTTGGGGTCCAGTGTGAGCTGACAGGAATCTGATGGAGGAGAAGAAGGAGAGAAGAGAGCTCAGTGATTATAATCATCACATTACATCTCTTACACGTCTTACACACGTTTCAATTAAATATTTTATTTCATTCACACATTTAGCTCTTATTTCCGTTTTAAAATGTAACATTTTTTTTTAAATGTTTAAAATTATTTTAATTTAGTTTTAACTACAGACTCACATTGTAAGAAGTCCTCTCTGGTCCTGGTCTCTAGAATATGGACTTCTTCCACTGTAGAGAGATCACAAGAAAGATGAGCTCCTAAAAATGAACTTTCTATCATATTTCCTGGAGAAATGGGAAGATATTTTCACCAATAAAATGCATGTAAGTGCAAACTGGGCTCATCCAGGGTTAATAACAATATGAAATGAAAGTGTGAGGAATATATGGTGCTGAGCGCTGGAGGCTCAGTAGTTTTGGCAGTTTGCTTTTAAACAGCAGTGGCAGTTGGATCTGAGGGTTTGAAACTGTAACAATGTTGCTCATTTCCCTGGTTGCCACAGCAGACAGAGAGCAGGAAGAAGGAGGTGCAATGACCAGACCAGGAAACTCATACTGAGTTACCACTACTTTGGGCTGAAAGTCTGTTTTAATCCATTAAAAACTTCATAGAGAGGATACAAAATAAGGCGCCATAGATTAAACACATTATACCTATTAGAATTTGGGAAAACTATATATATAATAATAACAATTGCCAGTATTATCAAGCTTATTGTGTTGTATGGAAGTGAGGAATGGGGTTCACTCAGCCAACAAGACTACACTGAATGGGGCAAAGCTCCAGCTGAAACCCTGCATGCAGAATTAAAATATCCTGCCAGTGCTGAGGAATATCCCTTATCACAAAATGATGAAACTGCTAAATATAATTCCTAAATGTTAAAGGGTCTACATGACATAAAATTAAGGAAACTATTTCTGCTGTTATCACCTGTTTGAGAGATCTTGACTAATTCCCCCTTGCAGACGTCCTCCAGTCGCTCTTTCAGTTCAGAGACATGTTTCCTCAAAGCCTCAAAAGAGATGTGTGGACTGACAGTGATTCTGGCACTTAACCTGAATTGCTTCAGTAAAATATCCAGCTGTATAAATGAATTGTATGTAAAGAAATGTAAACTGTGTAAGTCGCTCTGGATAAGAGCGTCTGCTAAATGCCTAATATGTAAATGTAGGCTCCAATCCTATAATAATCCTGCCCCTTACCAATCAGCTCTCTGGAAAATGGCCTCACCAATCCTAGAGAATTGCGTAATTGTTTTTTTAATATCAGAGATAAAGATTCTCCACGGAGGGAATATTGTATCTTTGCAAGCTTCTAGAGCCGCATGTCACAAATGCAACTCCCTCGAAGCCATGTGATCACTGTGCAGCAAACTGTATGTATTGCCCTACGTTTTCTAGCCACCGGTACATATACGTATTCTGTTGGTGATGCATGAACCTGTGCAAACATACAGTTTATATAGTTATATGTGTGTAGCTATCAATAATGAATAAAATGTACTGTTGCATATTAAGTGGGTGTAATTTTCTCATGATTCTTGAGTGATTGGTGCAATAGAATGCACTCAGTGTGCATTTGTATCTCGGCTAGAACGGTCTCGTCGTGTGCCAGTAATTGTAATTATCCGGCGTTAGATTTTGTTGGTTTAGCCTCTGCGTTCGTACCCTGTTTCATTGGTTAGAATTGGCACTTAATGCTTCTTTGTTACTGTAACTAGCTGGCTATTGTGTCGCTGATGTCCAGCAGTTATTAGATTATATCGCCGCGTTGTAGTTTTATTTCAAAGCTGATTGCGACTCAGCTGTTTTCAATCGGTTCTATTGTATCAGCCCGTGTTTGTAGTTGAGCGTTCCTCGAGTAGCGTCAGAAAGCTAACAGTTGTCAATTAGTGTCTATTGTTGTCAGGTGGCACTCGCCACTTAGTGCCTAGCATCACTCGGCTATATTAACAGCCATAGTTGTGGATAGCGGCAGCTTTTCGTGGCAGTCTCACCTTCCTAGCCTCTCTGGACGAAGACTCGGCGGACAAAGACGGAGGAGTCTACCTGCAGGAGTCCAAAGACTCGGCGGACAAAGACGGAGGAGTCTACCTGCAGGAGTCCACCGAGGGGGGCCAGCTAGGGAGTGCTCGCCGCAAGGTAAGTATCATAGTTTTGTATCTCCCTGTTCTACTTCCTCTGCATCTAACACTACATGCTACCTCCCTATCCCAGTCCATGTCTCCTCTTCTAGATTGCCTAGAAGGAGAGATTCTACCCACACCCGTAATCTGTCCAACCTCATCCACCCTCCTAGATCTCCCGGTGTTGACGTGGTGGTAGCAGGCGGACTATGGAACTGCCAGTCTGCTGTCCGGAAGGCCGATTTCATCTCGGCCCAGGCCTCACTACTCTCCCTGCAGTTCCTGGCGCTTACGGAGACCTGGATCACTCCGCAGAACACGGCCACCCCTGCTGCTCTCTCTGCCGCCTACACCTTCTCCCACACTCCACGACCCTCAGGTAGAGGTGGAGGGACAGGTATACTCATCTCCCCCCTGTGGAGATTTGGTATTGTTCCTCTTCCTCACTTCTCACCCTCCTCCTTCGAATTTCATGCTGTCACTGTCACTGTTCCATGTAAACTGCACATTATTGTTCTTTATCGCCCTCCAGGTCCACTGGGGAGTTTCCTAGACGAGATGGATGCCCTACTCAGTGCCTTCCCTGAGGATGGCACTCCCGTCTTACTCCTCGGGGACTTCAACCTGCCGCTAGAGACCTCCCAGGCCTCTGCATTCCTCCCCCTGCTTCAGTCCTTTGACTTCACCATGGCTGAATCCCCATCCACCCACAAGGCCGGTAACCAACTGGACCTGGTCTTCACCAGTAACTGCGCCTCACCCAACATTACGGTATCGCCTCTACATGTGTCTGACCATTGCTTTCTGTCTTTCTCCTCTCCCCCCTCTGTGCCTAAACCATCTTCACCTGTTCCTACTGTCCCTGTCCGTCGCAACCTCCGCTCTCTCTCCCCCGCTGCCCTGTCAGCTACTGTCCTATCTTCCCTTCCCCCTACTGATGCCTTCTCTCAGCTACCTGCTGAGGTAGCATCATCCACCCTACTTTCCTCTCTCTCCTCCTCCTTTGACTTACTCTGTCCTCTATCCGCTAAACCCGCTCGTCTCCGCCCCCCGCCCCTGGCTAACCGATTCCATTCGGACTAACCGACTGAAGCTGCGTGCGGCAGAAAGGAAATGGAGAAAATCCAAATCCTGTAGCTCTGTCTGATTTCCACACACTCCTGGCTTCCTTCTCCACTAACCTCTCCTCTGCTAAGTCTGCATTTTCCTTTCTAAGATTCAATCTTCTGTTTCCAACCCACGTAAACTCTATGCTACGTTTTCCTCTCTCCTCACCCCTCCTCCCCCCCCCCCCCTCCTCTATAACCGCCGATGACTTCTCATCCTTCTTTCACAAGAAGGTTGATGTCATTTGCAACTCCTTCCCCCAACCTCTCCTCTCCCATCCCGCTACCTAAACCTCCCACTCCTCTGTCCTCCTTCTCACCCCTCCCTGACTCGGACATCCTTCAACTTGTTCTCACCCACCGTCCCACCACCTGCCCTCTTGATCCCATTCCTTCCCCCCTCTTCCAGTCCATTGCTATGGACATCTTCCCCTTTGTCTCCAATGTCATTAACTCCTCTCTTTCCTCTGGCTCTGTCCCCTCCTCCCTCAAATGCGCTCAGGTTGTCCCCCTCCTCAAAAAACCCTCTCTGAATCCTGCTGTCATCTCTAACTACCGACCTGTCTCTCTCCTCCCATTCCTCTCCAAAACGTTAGAGCGGGCTGTCTATAATCAACTGTCTGCTCATCTCTCACAGAACGACCTGCTTGATCCTAACCAATCTGGGTTCAGAGCAGGCCACTCCACAGAGACTGCTCTCCTTGCGGTCACTGAGGCTCTTCATGTTGCTAAGTCCCGATCCCTTAGCTCCGTCTTCCTCCTCCTCGACCTGTCGGCGGCATTCGACACCGTGGACCACCGGATCCTGCTCTCATCTCTCGTCGAGATGGGAATCTCTGGATCTGCGTTGACAAGGTTTGAGTCCTACCTGGCTGACCGGTCCTAGCAGGTGGCCTGGAGAGGATCCCTCTCCTCTCCCCACACCTCTCTACCCGGTGTCCCGCAGGGCCTCGGTGCTAGGCCCTGTCCTATTTTCTCTGTACACCAAGTCACTTGGCTCTGTTATTTCTGCTCATGGTTTTTCCTATCACTGTTATGCTGATGACACTCAACTCTTTCTCTCCTTCCCTCCATCTGATACCCAGGTCCCGGCACGGATCTCTGCATGCCTCGCTGACATCTCCGCATGGATGTCCACCCACCACCTGAAGCTGAACCTGGGGAAGACAGAACTGCTCTTCCTCCCAGCGAGAAGGGCTCCCGATGATTGATCGTCAATCACCGTGGAAGGCTCCATAGTGTCTCCGTCCCAGTCTGCCAGGAGTCTTGGGGTAACCCTGGACAACCAGCTGCTTCTCGAGCCATATTGCAGCGATCACTCGGACCTGCCGTTTCTCACTCCATAACATCCGGAGGATCCGACCTTGCGCCTCACCCAAGAGGCCACTCAACTCCTGGTCCAGGCCCTGGTGATCTCACGTCTGAACTACTGCAATTCCTTGCTGGCAGGCCTTCCGGCCTGTGCCATCAAGCCACTGCAACTAGTCCAGAACGCTGCTGCTCGCCTGGTGTTCAACCAGCCGAAGTTCACCCACGTCACCCCTCTACTCTCCTCTCTGCACTGGCTCCCCATCGCAGCACGCATCAGATTCAAGTCACTGGTGCTTGCTTTTCAAGCGGCCAGAGGTACTGCTCCCCCATACCTCCAGTCACTCATCACTCCCTACACCCCGCCCAGACCCCTCCGCTCCGCCGGCAAACTGACTGCCCCATCCCTCCGGGCGCCTGGCAGCGTTCCTCGCGGTCTCGCCTCTTCTCTGTCCTGGTCCCTCGTTGGTGGAACGACCTCCCGCAATCGGTCAGGACTGCGGAATCACTTCCAATCTTCCGCAAGAGACTCAAAACCTACCTCTTCAGACTCCACTACCACTGAACACTGTTCATCTATCGTCACCACTGTTGACTTGTTCTACAAAAAAACAAAAAAACACCCACTAACCTTTTCTTTCCTGTAAGTCGCTCTGGATAAGAGCGTCTGCTAAATGCCTAATATTTAAATGTATCCAATCCTATAATAATCCTGCCCCTCACCAATCAGCTCTCTGGAAAATGGCCTCACCAATCCTAGAGAATTGCGTAATTGTTTTTTTAAATATCAGAGATAAAGATTCTCCACGGAGGGAATATTGTATCTTTGCAAGCTTCTAGAGCCGCATGTCACAAATGCAACTCCTCGAAGCCATGTGATCACTGTGCAGCAAACTGTATGTATTGCCCTACGTTTTCTAGCCACCGGTACATATACGTATTCTGTTGGTGATGCATGAACCTGTGCAAACATACAGTTTATATAGTTATATGTGTGTAGCTATCAATAATGAATAAAATGTACTGTTGCATATTAAGTGGGTGTAATTTTCTCATGATTCTTGAGTGATTGGTGCAATAGAATGCACTCAGTGTGCATTTGTATCTCGGCTAGAACGGTCTCGTCGTGTGCCAGTAATTGTAATTATCCGGCGTTAGATTTTGTTGGTTTAGCCTCTGCGTTCGTACCCTGTTTCATTGGTTAGAATTGGCACTTAATGCTTCTTTGTTACTGTAACTAGCTGGCTATTGTGTCGCTGATGTCCAGCAGTTATTAGATTATATCGCCGCGTTGTAGTTTTATTTCAAAGCTGATTGCGACTCAGCTGTTTTCAATCGGTTCTATTGTATCAGCCCGTGTTTGTAGTTGAGCGTTCCTCGAGTAGCGTCAGAAAGCTAACAGTTGTCAATTAGTGTCTATTGTTGTCAGGTGGCACTCGCCACTTAGTGCCTAGCATCACTCGGCTATATTAACAGCCATAGTTGTGGATAGCGGCAGCTTTTCGTGGCAGTCTCACCTTCCTAGCCTCTCTGGACGAAGACTCGGCGGACAAAGACGGAGGAGTCTACCTGCAGGAGTCCAAAGACTCGGCGGACAAAGACGGAGGAGTCTACCTGCAGGAGTCCACCGAGGGGGCCAGCTAGGAGTGCTTCGCCGCAAGGTAAGTATCATAGTTTTGTATCTCCTGTTCTACTTCCTCTGCATCTAACACTACATGCTACCTCCCTATCCCAGTCCATGTCTCCTCTTCTAGATTGCCTAGAAGGAGAGATTCTACCCACACCCGTAATCTGTCCAACCTCATCCACCCTCCTAGATCTCCCGGTGTTGACGTGGTGGTAGCAGGCGGACTATGGAACTGCCAGTCTGCTGTCCGGAAGGCCGATTTCATCTCGGCCCAGGCCTCACTACTCTCCCTGCAGTTCCTGGCGCTTACGGAGACCTGGATCACTCCGCAGAACACGGCCACCCCTGCTGCTCTCTCTGCCGCCTACACCTTCTCCCACACTCCACGACCCTCAGGTAGAGGTGGAGGGACAGGTATACTCATCTCCCCCCTGTGGAGATTTGGTATTGTTCCTCTTCCTCACTTCTCACCCTCCTCCTTCGAATTTCATGCTGTCACTGTCACTGTTCCATGTAAACTGCACATTATTGTTCTTTATCGCCCTCCAGGTCCACTGGGGAGTTTCCTAGACGAGATGGATGCCCTACTCAGTGCCTTCCCTGAGGATGGCACTCCCGTCTTACTCCTCGGGACTTCAACCTGCCGCTAGAGACCTCCCAGGCCTCTGCATTCCTCCCCTGCTTCAGTCCTTTGACTTCACCATGGCTGAATCCCCATCCACCCACAAGGCCGGTAACCAACTGGACCTGGTCTTCACCAGTAACTGCGCCTCACCCAACATTACGGTATCGCCTCTACATGTGTCTGACCATTGCTTTCTGTCTTTCTCCTTCCCCCTCCCCTCTGTGCCTAAACCATCTTCACCTGTTCCTACTGTCCCTGTCCGTCGCAACCTCCGCTCTCTCTCCCCCGCTGCCCTGTCAGCTACTGTCCTATCTTCCCTTCCCCCTACTGATGCCTTCTCTCAGCTACCTGCTGAGGTAGCATCATCCACCCTACTTTCCTCTCTCTCCTCCTCCTTTGACTTACTCTGTCCTCTATCCGCTAAACCCGCTCGTCTCCGCCCCCCCGCCCCCTGGCTAACCGATTCCATTCGGACTAACCGACTGAAGCTGCGTGCGGCAGAAAGGAAATGGAGAAAATCCAAATCCCCTGTAGCTCTGTCTGATTTCCACACACTCCTGGCTTCCTTCTCCACTAACCTCTCCTCTGCTAAGTCTGCATTTTCCTTTCTAAGATTCAATCTTCTGTTTCCAACCCACGTAAACTCTATGCTACGTTTTCCTCTCTCCTCACCCCTCCTCCTCCCCCACCCCCCTCCTCTATAACCGCCGATGACTTCTCATCCTTCTTTCACAAGAAGGTTGATGTCATTTGCAACTCCTTCCCCCCAACCTCTCCCTCTCCCATCCCGCTACCTAAACCTCCCACTCCTCTGTCCTCCTTCTCACCCCTCCCTGACTCGGACATCCTTCAACTTGTTCTCACCCACTGTCCCACCACCTGCCCTCTTGATCCCATTCCTTCCCCCTCTTCCAGTCCATTGCTATGGACATCTTCCCCTTGTCTCCAATGTCATTAACTCCTCTCTTTCCTCTGGCTCTGTCCCTCCTCCCTCAAATGCGCTCAGGTTGTCCCCTCCTCAAAAACCCTCTCTGAATCCTGCTGTCATCTCTAACTACCAACCTGTCTCTCTCCTCCCATTCCTCTCCAAAACGTTAGAGCGGGCTGTCTATAATCAACTGTCTGCTCATCTCTCACAGAACGAACTGCTTGATCCTAACCAATCTGGGTTCAGAGCAGGCCACTCCACAGAGCCTGCTCTCCTTGCGGTCACTGAGGCTCTTCATGTTGCTAAGTCCCGATCCCTTAGCTCCGTCTTCCTCCTCCTCGACCTGTCGGCGGCATTTGACACCGTGGACCACCGGATCCTGCTCTCATCTCTCGTCGAGATGGGAATCTCTGGATCTGCGTTGACATGGTTTGAGTCCTACCTGGCTGACCGGTCCTACCAGGTGGCCTGGAGAGGATCCCTCTCCTCTTCCCGCCCCCTCTCTACCGGTGTCCCGCAGGGCTCGGTGCTAGGCCCTGTCTTATTTTCTCTGTACACCAAGTCACTTGGCTCTGTTATTTCTGCTCATGGTTTTTCCTATAACTGCTATGCTGATGACACTCAACTCTTTCTCTCCTTCCCTCCATCTGATACCCAGGTTCCGGCACGGATCTCTGCATGCCTCGCTGACATCTCCGCATGGATGTCCACCCACCACCTGAAGCTGAACCTGGGGAAGACAGAACTGCTCTTCCTCCCAGCGAAGGGCTCCCCGATGATTGATGCGTCAATCACCGTGGAAGGCTCCATAGTGTCTCCGTCCCAGTCTGCCAGGAGTCTTGGGGTAACCCTGGACAACCAGCTGCTTCTCGAGCCATATTGCAGCGATCACTCGGACCTGCCGTTTCTCCTCCATAACATCCGGAGGATCCGCCTCACCCAGAGGCCACTCAACTCCTGGTCCAGGCCCTGGTGATCTCACGTCTGAACTACTGCAATTCCTTGCTGGCAGGCCTTCCGGCCTGTGCCATCAAGCCACTGCAACTAGTCCAGAACGCTGCTGCTCGCCTGGTGTTCAACCAGCCGAAGTTCACCCACGTCACCCCTCTACTCTCCTCTCTGCACTGGCTCCCCATCGCAGCACGCATCAGATTCAAGTCACTGGTGCTTGCTTTTCAAGCGGCCAGAGGTACTGCTCCCCCATACCTCCAGTCACTCATCACTCCCTACACCCCGCCCAGACCCCTCCGCTCCACCGGCAAACTGACTGCCCCATCCCTCCGGGCGCCTGGCAGCCGTTCCTCGCGGTCTCGCCTCTTCTCTGTCCTGGTCCCTCGTTGGTGGAACGACCTCCCGCAATCGGTCAGGACTGCGGAATCACTTCCAATCTTCCGCAAGAGACTCAAAACCTACCTCTTCAGACTCCACTACCACTGAACACTGTCCATCTATCGTCACCACTGTTTACTTGTTCTACAAAAAAAACAAAAAAAACACCCACTAACCTTTTCTTTCCCAATGTTACAGGTATGATATGCAATGATGTCTATTGCCGTTTTACTGCACTGATCTTGTGCACTAACTATGATTGTTCTTACCTTGTATTAATGCACATCTTGTAAGTCGCTCTGGATAAGAGCGTCTGCTAAATGCTTAAAATTTTAATGTAAAATGTAAATGTACTCACATTCCCATCACCGCAGCCCTGGGTGAGCCACAGTCGTGAGACTGAAAACCCAGGGTTAAGCCCAAAGTTAGCTCCCTAACCCACCAATCCTACTTTGTTAAACAGTGCTCTGGATCTCTCCATGTTGCATGTGATTGGCTGTGTTACAAACGCCGCCCCTTTTGTGTGCACACGCTCGATCAGCAAAACCAGGGTTGACAGAGCGAGTTGATAACCACCGTCGTGAGACAGGTTAGCCGTAATTGCCTTTGTTAGGCTTTGTGTAGCCAGCTAACGCAGAGATACCCTGACTATGTTGAACTTCCTTCGTGAGAGAGGCCCCAGGTCAAACACACTGTATTCTCTAAGATAGCTAAGAGTCTTTCTCTTGTGTTCTCTGTTGTTTTTCTGATTTTTCCCAGTTTTTCTCCCAATTGGGTGGCCAGTTGTACCCTCTATTTACTCAATTCACCCTCCCCCAGGAGCCCACCGCCCGCATCTACGGGACAAGCCACTTCCAGCAATGAACCACTTCCTCTGAGACGGAACTCACCTATTATTATTTTAGCTGGGCTGGCACAGCCGGGGATCGAACCCCGACCGCAGTGGGCAACCTGCACTCCGGGCGAGTTCCTTTACCGTTACGCCACTCAAGGCCCCTTGAGTTCTCTATTGTAAAACTAAATCTGTCTGTGTAATTCAGCTTGACTTTAATAAGAAAACCAGATGAATACTTTTCACCCAAAGTAACTGAAACAAATTACTTATGTACATGTAATATATGTTTGCTAAGCTGACTTGTATACCACATTAGCACATGATTAAAAAGGTGTACAAAGTGTATGCACACCACAGTTAGAACAGTCATGTTGTAAATACTCTGCACATTGTTCAGTTGTGTTCTCAAAACGTGGAGGAGAGGTGATGGACTTTTAATGTGCAGCTAAACTGTAAAATAAAATCTGTACTGTAGAAGGTAATGAATAGAACTCACTAGAAGGGGGGAACATTTTAAAGCTGTCCCTCCTCTTCCTGAGTGGCAGAGTGGATCCCTCTGTCTCTGAATCGACCACAACCATCCTCTCTATTATCTCCTCCTCTCTTCTTCTCCATTCCTCCTCAAACTTCTGTTTCAGCTGCTTTTCATCCACTTTCTTTCGTTTGAACCACTCTTTAAACCAGAAGTGACCACTTCTGTTCCTGGCCACTGTCTCCTCTCTCTTCTCCAGCAGCTCTGTGTCCTGAATGCAAATGAAACAGTGAAAATTAAAACACGCACAGACACAGGGTCAGCTCCGTACATCTCCCTTTATTTTATTATAGAACACAACCAATGCACTACACCAGGCAATTTCAATAAGTTCCCCTCCTTGGTTGAAGAAGGGAGATAATTAGTGAAATCACCTGCTGTAGTGAATTGGCTGCAACAAAAACCTGCACACACTCAGCCCTCCATGGAATGAGTTTGACACCAGTGTTCTAGAGCAAGTGCTCCTATCCAATCACAGATCCCCTTAAATATGTAATATACTGTTGATATGGCAACTGCACTGTTAATCATTACCACAGTATCCTAAACATCCAATGACCTCTGGCCAGTGGTGGGCTGTCAGGGCCTGCAAGGCCTTCTCTGCTGGCCTAAAAAATATCTGAATCACAGCAGGGTTTCCGTTAGAAAAAATTGGTGCCAGTCCACGTGTCCTGGAAGATTTCAATGTCCTGGACAAATGGGAGAAATTCCGGTCAAATATTATCTGTGTTTATTGAGCTTAAAAACAATTGATAGGCAGGCTATATAAAGAATGACATCATCAAGGCATGTAGATTTATAATATTTTTTATTGAAAGGTAGGTTACTTTTGCCTATACATTATATTCCAAATAAAATAAGTCCCGTCAATAGACTCACGTGCATAACGCTATTTTAAAAATAAATAAATAAATATTACGCTAGCCTACGCTCGTTGGGGCAACACGTAAACACAAAGAATTTCCTTCAGCTTTAGGCCTACATATTCTCAGGTAAAATAAAACAGAATACAACTATTTGCAAACAAACAAAAAGTTACATGTAGGCCTATCTGGCTCATAACATTTTAATTACGGCGTGCTGCTGCCGACTTGAAATCAAATAATTTCCGTTCGCTACAGACCTTTTCTCTGATAAAATAAAATAGAATAAAAACTCTTTGAAAACAAACCAAAAAAATAACCTATTGCTGGCTCATATCATTTTACTTCTTACGCTTTTTCGCATTGTGCTTTGAGGGAATTATTTTCACCGGACATTATGACCGGAGAGATTTAAATATGTCGGACTTCAACAGATTTTCCCGGTAAAAAAACGGTAATTACCGGATAACGGAAACCCTGAATCACAGACTGATGTTAATTATATTTTGTCCATGAATACTTATTAAATAATTCCAAATGGTCTGTTCGCTTCCTTTCATAGCTGTTCCCTGGTTGCGCTGCATCCAGACGTGTATTTTCATATTAAAGCATTTAACCAATCACATTTCAGCCATCATTTGTTGCCAGGGTCAAAGAAATCTGCCTGGAGGCCTTCAGAATCAGTTCTGCAGGCCCTGTAGCATAAAATAAGTGTTGATCAAACTGTTGCTTCAACCAATCAGATTTTGAGTTGGGGACACGAAGGCCTTCTAGAAGGCCTAGGTAACGTCAGCGTATTCACACCCTTTGATTGGCTAGTCAGAGAGTGTCTGACTATGATATAATGTGATTGGTTAAATGCTTTAATATGAAAATACACATCTGGATGCAGCGCAACCAGGGGAACAGCTATGAAAGGAAGCGAACAGACCATTTGGAATTATTTAATAAGTACTCATGGACAAAATATAATTAACATCAGTCTGTGATTCAGACATTTGAGCGGACATTTTCAGCCCTAAAGCGAATTAAAACTTATGCCAGAAATATGACAGGGCAGGCTCGACTTTCAGCATTAGCTTCGATGGCGATAGAAAAGGACTTCTTGATGGAACTGAAACACACGGATAATCTGTACGACAGAGTAATTGAACTCTTTTTGAGGAAAGAAAGGAGGATGGATTTTGTGTACAAATAATAAGTATTTTTGGTGAGTAAAATGTTGCTATTTTCCTAAATAATATTGCAATTTTATGAGGTTATTATTGCTGCTTTTTTATGTGTGTCGCAGCTGTAGCACCCCGGGTTTGTTTCTTCAGTAAAGGCATTTATTCTGGATACACGAGTTATATATCTGCGATGCAACGGCAACGGGTGTCTGTTCGGTTTGTTTTTGCACTTTGTTTATTTATCTTTCTTCAGTCATGTTTCATTCTCGTTCTGTTCCCCGTCTGTCATTGTTCCTGTTCGAGTTCCTCTCCTTGTCTTGTCATGCACTTTGGGAAATTCTATGTTTCGGTTTTTTAGGGAGGAGGAGGAACGCATCAAGAAATCTGCGTGCGAATAAAGCAGAACGTGAGAAGCGTACAGAGATAGGATGAGAGAGAATGGCAGCGATAGTTAGAAGCGTGAGATAATTAGTGATTAGTAGTGTTAGTAACTTAATCTAAATCCCTAATGGTAGTAGATTAGTTGGTTAGTACTATATACATCTAACTAATATATACAAAGTGTAATTAGAAAGTAAGAAGGAAGTAAAACGAGATTAGAAACGAAGACGGAAAAAACGAAACATAGAATTTCCCGAAGTGCATGACAGAACGAGAATGAAACATGACTGAAGAAACATAAATAAACAAAGTGCAAAAACAAACCGAACAGACACTCAAAACATAACAATAAGATGGCTTTTATAGCCATAAAATAGTTATTGAGGGGTGGATTGATTCAGACGGAGCACTACTGAAGGCCTAGGTGTGAAATGCATGGCCCGCCACTGCCTCTGGCACATGGCTTTTACTCGCCTCCTCAGTTCACATGGCAGTACCAGACACCCCTGATTCACATATATGCATATATATATATATATGGTAATGACATACACAGACAAGGTAAACATTACAGATTAAAATAATGCAGGATTATAATTAAAGATTTTAATAGTTAATCATGAAATTATGACCGATGAGCAACATGAAGTAATATGGTATGCCTATAGCCACCAGCACAGCCATAAATTGCAAATTATGAAATTTGGAATGTACTAGATTTACAAAACATAGATCGGAACATATTCATATTTATAAAACATAGATTAACAGTAGCAGTGCTCTGCACAGTACAAAATAAACTATATCAACAATTTGACATTACAGATTCATAGTAAAGCCTTTTTATTTGGGTAATTTGTTTTAAACTTTAAAGGGCAGCTCAGAGATTTTTTTTAAATAAAAAAAAGTGTTGTGTGGAATGTCACTCACACCAACCTTTTCCAGTTCAGACTCTGCCTCACTCACTACAGAACTCCTTGTTCCGTATCCAGACGATACTGATCTCTCCGTCTTACTCCTATTTAGCCACCGTGACACCTTCTGTTTGGACCTTTTATGAGCCGATTCATATCCCCACACAGAGCTGCCTGCTTCAGAGGGGGCTGGAGTCCCTCCACTCACTGAAACACAACAACAACAACAAGGCCGTTACACTACAGGTCAACCACACTGTATTCTCTAAGATAGCTAAGAGTCTTTTGACTTCTCTACTCTTTGTTTGTTTTTCCCCAGTTTTTCTCCCAATTGACCCTTCGCTAAACCACGCCCCAAAATGCAAACTGGCCAATCACAGCGCCGTGTTTTACTCCGACAGAGCCTCCGACAGTGTTTGGCTGCCTTCCATTGAATTTCACGCAAAAATTCGAAATTTTCTTCATTTTCGAGCTGGTTTTGCGGATTTTTAGCAAATTATGGTTAAACGTTGTGCCTGGGGCACGTGTAACAGTGACACTCGTTACCCAGAGAGGTTTGAAGGAGATATACGTTTGTTTCCCTTTATAAAACCTAAATCAAATCCTGAAAAGTGTTAGCCAGCTAAGCTAACGTGGCTACGGTCTGGATATACAGCTCCGGGTTGCAACGTTGGTAAAGTTAGACTAAATGTTAGCTTTGTTATTCGTGATCCAGACAGCTTGCTAACGTTAAGATGTTACAGTCAAGCTCTAGAAAACCAAGTGGGTAACGTTACCTTGATGTCAAAATGTAATACTATTTTTTCATTACTATTTCAGCACTTTGTCAATGGGAAGCCCAGTCCCGAGTACCTAAATCTTGTGGAAGACTGGGCTGACACACTGCTGATATTTTTTGCTTTACAGAGGTCCAGGGTATGGAGCTACCTGTGGAGCTAACCAGAGTATGTCATTACAGCACACTATAGGCGACTAATGTTACGTTAGTTAGCCAATGCTAGCTAACTTACTACTGAATGTAACGTTATATAGGCCTACTGCTTTTGCTTTTTAATGATTGTAATAGTGAATAGAGACCTACCCAGCTTTACAGGAACAGTGTTGCTCCTTAATGTCGTTGTCCTCTGTCTCAATCGCCCGGTGATGCGGTGGTTCACTTTTACTCTGATCTGTAGGCTTTCGCTTTTATTTTAATTTTTTTTACGTCATTTTGTTGCTGAGTCAGTGTGATATCTTGAATATAATCTTCAAATGCATATTGTCTGTCTGCTTCTATCTGAAATCGCTTTTTCTATTTTCCAAAAATTTGACAATATTTCTCCAGGGAGTGCAGTTAGCGACAGTGGGAGCGCCATGCTGGCTCCGAAAGCTTGACGTACTTAGCAACAATAACTAAGGGGGGCGTGGTTTAGCGAAGGGTCAATTGGGTGGCCAGTTGCACCCTCTATTTACTCAATTCACCCTCCCCCAGGAGCCCGCCGCCCGCATCTACGGGACAAGCCACTTCTCTGAGGCTGGCAATGAACCGCTTCCTCCGAGACGGAACTCACCTATAATTATTTTAGCTGGGCTGGCGCAGCCGGGGATCGAACCCCGACGGCAGTGGGCAACCTGCACTCTGGGCGAGTTCCTTTACCGTTACGCCACCCGAGGCCCCTTGAGTTCTCTATTGTAAAACTAAATCTGTCTGTGTAATTCATCTTGACTTTAATAAGAAAACCAGATGAATACTTTTCACCCAAAGTAACTGAAACAAATTACTTATGTACATGTAATATATGTTTGCTAAGCTGACTTGTATACCACATTAGCACATGATTAAAAAGGTGTACAAAGTGTATGCACACCACAGTTAGAACAGTCATGTTGTAAATACTCTGCACATTGTTCAGTTGTGTTCTCAAAGAGTTGAGGAGAGGTGATGGACTTTTAATGTGCAGCTAAACTGTAAAATAAAATCTGTACTGTAGAAGGTAATGAATAGAACTCACTAGTAGGGGGGTGGTAGTCAATGCTGTTCCTTCTCTTCCTGACTGGCAGAGTGGATCCCTCTGTCTCTGAATCGACCATAACCATCGCCATCCTCTCTATCAGCTCCTCCTCTCTTCTTCTCCATTCCTCCTCTCTTCTTCTCCATTCCTCCTCTCTTCTTCTCCATTCCTCCTCTCTTCTGCTCCATTCCTCCTCAAACTTCTGTTTCAGCTGCTTTTCATCCACTTTCTCTCCTTTAAACCACTCTTTAAACCCCTCATCACTCTCTTCTATGGTGAAGTGACCACTTTTGTTCCTGGCCACTGTCTCCTCTATCTTCTCCAGCAGCTCTGTGACCTGAGTGCCATCACCCCTGTTCTCATTGTTGAGAACATGATACCTGTTCCCACATTTCTCTACAAGCCACTGGAGGGCCTTCCCTTCAGTCTCAATGTGCTGCTCAATGGTTGTGTCTCCCAGCCAGTCTCCCCTGGTAAACAGCACTATAGTGTGTCTCCAGACTCTCTCACTGAGAAGCTCCAGGTGTTCCTCCACTGGTCTCCTGTGTGACTCTGTGAATGATGAGCTCACATCAATGACCAGGAAGAGAGCGTAGGGTCCTGGGGGACACAGAGACACACTGCGCACAATCTCCTGTTTAACCAGCTCTCGAGTCTCCTCCACAGACGAGGTGCTCCACCAGCCTGGTGTGTCGACCACAGTGACCTGCCTCCCAGCTACTTCACCCTGTCTCTTCACACACTGTGCAGTTTTTATTCCAGACTCAAACTCCTCTCTGCCCAGGATGGTGTTTCCTGCTGAACTCTTCCCACTCATACTCCACCCCAGCAGCACAATCCTCAGCTCTGAGAGACAGTGTTCCTCCCCTGTCAGAGAGAAAGAACACAATATATTCCTCATTAAGGGACAACTCATAACATTTCATTCAGCTTGGAAACCTTGCAGACAAAAATGAAATACTTAATATGAAAAAGTGTGTCTGGTTTTCAAGCTACTGAAATTCACACTTATGACTCCACTACACACCACACTTCACTGGCTTCCGATAGCAGCCTGAATTCAATACCAAACACTGGTGCTGGCATATCAGGAGGCTAAGGGTACTGATCCCTCCTACCTCCAGACTCTGATCCTGACATACAGCCCAGCCAGATCTCTCCACTCGGCCTCCTCTGGCTAACTGACTGTCCCGTCCCTTTGGGCACCCGGAAACAACCCCATTATAATAATTTGAGATTTTGATCAACCTTGTACATGAGTCACCAAACAGTGTTTTCCTACTTTTTTAACAGCAATAGCAAAACATTAATTTATTTATTTAATATGAGACGACTATATTAGTTACTATAATACATTACAGTAAGGACGTTATTTTCATTATGCAATGCTGAACTTTGAAACATTTAATCATCGAAGTCATGTATGTACTGTAGCGCAACCAAGGGTGTGGGGTTTCCACTCCGCCAATAATCGATAACTTAATCAATGAACAACTGCAAAATGGAGACAGTTCAAAAGCAAAATGAGATTTATTAATTACAGCGGAGTTTTTCCACAGAAGGAAATGCCGCTCCCGTGGCAGGGAAACACGGCTTGCTACAAATGTCACTGGAAATACAACAATGTCCACAAACTTTCGCTCTCGTTGTTGTGTTGTCCGTGATCCAATTCCGTTGTCTTTGTCCGTTCCCGGGTAATTCCTTTGTCGTCGTTGTCGTCCAATCCGTTGTCGTTTATCCAAAAAAGGATCTGTCCGATTGCCACAAAATAATAATCACAAACAAAACTCTTTCTCTCTCTCTCTCTCTCTCTGTCTCTCTCTCTCTCTCTGTCTCTCTCGCCAAACTCTCACCCACCCAATCTCGTACCTACTCCCAACCACGCACCTGAGGGAGAGCGCACCTTTTAAACATTCTTAATCACGCTTATGCCCTTCAGCTCTGGAATTAGACCCGGGGTTCCCAATTCTGCGTGGGGGTGGAGCCAACGGGTGGAGAGGGATTTCCCCTCCACAATGACGCCATAGCATGCGCCTACTCGGGCGCTACAGTACATAGGACTTTATAGACTTAATTAAACATTATTCATTTATTAAAGTGTCACGGTTTTACCTTGTTCAGCCGCTGGAGGGCGCTTGACCATGTGATGGTCTGTTTTCTTTTGCTTTGTGTGAGGAATCATTGTCATATCCACCTTCCTTATATGGTCTTTTGTCGGTGAGTTTTCCGATCACGTCCAGCTGTGGATTATCAGTGTTTATTCCGCCTCCTATTTAAGGTCTGCGTTTTCCTCATACAAACGCTTCTGTGTAAACCATTGTTACACTCTAGCCGGTACTAGAACTAAGGTATTAGTTTTCCACCCTGTGGTCTCTCAGTTAAAGAGAGAAGGTACTTCTTATTATCTCATTTAAAGGTTTAGCGTTACCACTCTGTGGTTGCCTTTTTAGGAGGATTATTTATTTCCTATCTAAAGGTTTAATGCTCGCCACTCTGGTGGTATTTCCTTTTGAGATTAATTCTTTGTTTTTTGGGTTAAAACTTCCCAGAGCTAAAGTCTCTAAAATCATTTTAGTTTCTTACCTCTTCGTTGAAGAGTTCTTGCCCTTTGGGTTGTTTTCTGTTTAATTATTTTCCGTGGACTTTATGCCCAGAGTTTTCTTTTCTTTGTCATTCAATTTTTTCCCCTGCTGCCTAATCTGTTCACAGACTTAGTGGTTGACTACTCGTGGTCAGCTTTTAGATATTCGTGAAATCTGCGTGTGGCTCTTCCACCCTCTACCCACACTACATAAAGGCATATCAAACACAATACTGAAGGGTTACAAGAAGAAGCAAATGGTGAGGATGCCCTTTATATCAGGTGATACAGTATAGGAATTTAAGTGAAGAATAGATTATAGCATAAGTTTAATTTGGTTTTACTGTATACAATATTTACCAACAAAGCTTAAGCCTATAAGCATAATGAAACAAACCGTCTCTAAAAAATATTTCA
>JAINUG010001431.1:0-22990 GCA_029706075.1 Aldrovandia affinis | reverse complement strand
GCGATGCTTTACACTGACTAAACCGCTAGATTCGCCGCTACATTAGAAAATGTCACGCCGCTGCTATCGCTGCCATTGAATTGAATGGATAGCCAGTTAGCATGTTTCCGACTTGTTTTAAACGACTTTTCCGACCGATTTGGACCGGGAAAACGGCCTGGTTAATGAGGGGGAGTGTCAAAGCCAATACCTAGCGATGCTTTACACTGACTAAACCGCTAGATTTGCCGCTACATTAGAAAATGTCACGCCTATGCTATCGCTGCCATTGAATTGAATGGATAGCCAGTTAGCATGTTTCCGACTTGTTTTAAACTACTTTTCCGACCGATTTGGACCGGGAAAACGGCCTGGTTAATGAGGGGGAGTGTCAAAGCCAATACCTAGCGATGCTTTACACTGACTAAACCGCTAGATTCGCCGCTACATTAGAAAATGTCACGCCCAGCTGCTATCGCTGCTATTGAATTGAATGGATAGCCAGTTAGCATGTTTCCGACTTGTTTTAAACTACTTTTCCGACCGATTTGGACCGGGAAAACGGCCTGGTTAATGAGGGGGCGTGTCAAAGCCAATACCTAGCGATGCTTTACACTGACTAAACCGCTAGATTCGCCGCTACATTACAAAATGTCACGCCGATGCTATCGCTGCCATTGAATTGAATGGATGGCCAGTTAGCATGTTTCCGACTTGCTCCTTTTTGTATTTTTTTGTCAAATATGTATATATATTTCCTTTATATATATATATTTTTTTTTTTTTGTCAAATTTTTCCTTTATATATATATTTTATATATTTATTTATTTTGGTCACATTTTTTTAGTAGATTTTTTTAAATATATATATATATTTTTCCTTTATATATATATTTTATATATATTTTTTTGTCAAATTTTTAGTAATTTTTTTATATATATATTTTTTCTTTATATATATATTTTATCTATATTATTTTTTTGGTCAAATTTTTTTAAATTTTTTTATATATATATTTTTTTCCTTTATATATATATTTTATATGTTTTTTTGGTCAAATTTTTTGTAATTTAAAAAAATATATATATATATTTCCTTTATATATATATATTATATATATTTTTTTTTTTGTCAAATTTTCCTTTATATATATATTTTATATATATTTTTTTTTAGTCAAATTTTTTTGTAATTTTTTATATATATATTTTTCCTTTATATATATATTTTATATATTTTGGGTCAAATTGTTTTGTATTTTTGTAAAATATATATATATATTTCCTTTATATATATATATTTTTTTTTGTCAAATTTTTCCTTTATATATATATTTTATATATTTTTTTTTGGTCACATTTTTTTAGTACATTTTTAAAATATATATATATTTTTCCTTTATATATATATTTTATATATATTTTTTGTCAAATTTTTTAGTAATTTTTTATATATATATATTTTTCCTTTATATATATATTTTATATATATTATTTTTTTGGTCAAATTTTTTATTAATTTTTTTATATATATATTTTTTCCTTTATATATATATTTTATATATATTTTTTTTTTGGTCAAATTTTTTGTAATTTTTTATATATATATTTTTCCTTTATATATATATTTTATATTTTTTGGGTCAAATTTTTTGTATTTTTTTGTAAAATTTATATATATTTCCTTTATTTATATATTTTTTTCCTTTATATATATTTTTATATTTTTTTTTTGGTCACATTTTTTAGTACATTTTTTAAAATATATATATATATTTTCCTTTATATATATATTTTATATATATTTTTTTGTCAAATTTTTTTAATTTTTTATATATATATATTTTTTCCTTTATATATATATTTTATTTTTTTTTTGTCAAATTTTTTTTGTAATTTTTTTTATTTTTTTTTATATTTTCCTTTATATTATATTTTATTATATTTTTTTCTTGGTCAAATTTTTTGGTAATTTTTTATATATATTTTTTTCTTTTATATATATATATATTTTTTTGGTCACTTTTTTGTAAATTTTTTTATATATATTTTTTTCCTTTATATATATATTTTATATATATATTTTTTTTTTTGGTCAAATTTTAATGAGGGGCATGTCAAAGCCAATACCTAGCGATGCTTTACACTGACTAAACCGCTAGATTCGCCGCTACATTAGAAAATGTCACGCCGCTGCTATCGCTGCCATTGAATTGAATGGATAGCCAGTTAGCATGTTTCCGACTTGTTTTAAACGACTTTTCCGACCGATTTGGACCGGAAAACGGCCTGGTTAATGAGGGGGCGTGTCAAAGCCAATACCTAGCGATGCTTTACACTGACTAAACCGCTAGATTCGCCGCTACATTAGAAAATGTCACGCCGCTGCTATCGCTGCCATTGAATTGAATGGATAGCCAGTTAGCATGTTTCCGACTTGTTTTAAACTACTTTTCCGACCGATTTGGACCGGGAAAACGGCCTGGTTAATGAGGGGCGTGTCAAAGCCAATACCTAGCGATGCTTTACACTGACTAAACCGCTAGATTCGCCGCTACATTACAAAATGTCACGCCGATGCTATCGCTGCCATTGAATTGAATGGATGGCCAGTTAGCATGTTTCCGACTTGCTCCTTTTTGTATTTTTTTGTCAAATATGTATATATATTTCCTTTATATATATATATTTTTTTTTTTGTCAAATTTTTCCTTTATATATATATTTTATATATTTATTTATTTTGGTCACATTTTTTTAGTACATTTTTTTAAATATATATATATATTTTCCTTTATATATATATTTTATATATATTTTTTTTTTTATATCAAATTTTTTTATAATTTTTTTATATATTTTTTCCTTTATATATATATTTTATCTATATTATTTTTTTTGGTCAAATTTTTTTTTTAATTTTTTTATATTTTTCAAATTTTTATTTTTTTTTTTCCTTTATATATATATTTTATATATTTTTGGGTCAAATTTTTTGTATTTTTGTAAAATATATATATATATTTTTTCCTTTATATATATATATTTTTTTTTTTGTCAAATTTTTCCTTTATATATATATTTTATATATTTATTTTTTATCACATTTTTTTTAGTACATTTTTTAAATATATATATATATTTTTTTTTATATATATATTTTTATATATATTTTTTGTCAAATTTTTTTTTTAGTATTTTTTTATATATATATATTTTTTTTTTTCCTTTATATATATATTTTATATATATTTTTTTTGGTCAAATTTTTTTGTAATTTTTTTATATATATATATTTTTTCCTTTATATATATATTTTATATTTTTTTTTGGTCAAATTTTTTTGTATTTTTTTAAAATATATATATATATATATATTTTTTTTTTTGTCAAATTTTTCCTTTATATATATTTTTATATATATTTTTTTTGGTCACATTTTTTAGTACATTTTTAAAATATATATATATTTTTTTGGTCCTTTATATATTTTCCCTTTATATTTTATATATATTTTTTGTCAAATTTTTAGTAATTTTTAGTAATTTTTTTATATATATATATTTTTCCTTTATATATATATTTTATATATATTTTTTTTTTGTAATTCAAATTTTTTTGTAATTTTTTTATATATATTTTTCCTTTATATATATATTTTATATATATTATTTTTTTCTTGGTCAAATTTTTTGGTAATTTTTTATATATATTATTTTTTCCTTTATATATATATATATTTTTTTTTTTCACTTTTTTTTACACTGTAAATTTTTTTATATATATTTTTTTCCTTTATATATATATTTTTATATATATTTTTTTGTCAAATTTTAATGAGGGGGCATGTCAAAGCCAATACCTAGCGATGCTTTACACTGACTAAACCGCTAGATTCGCCGCTACATTAGAAAATGTCACGCCGCTGCTATCGCTGCCATTGAATTGAATGGATAGCCAGTTAGCATGTTTCCGACTTGTTTTAAACGACTTTTCCGACCGATTTGGACCGGGAAAACGGCCTGGTTAATGAGGGGGCGTGTCAAAGCCAATACCTAGCGATGCTTTACACTGACTAAACCGCTAGATTCGCCGCTACATTAGAAAATGTCACGCCGCTGCTATCGCTGCCATTGAATTGAATGGATAGCCAGTTAGCATGTTTCCGACTTGTTTTAAACTACTTTTCCGACCGATTTGGACCGGGAAAACGGCCTGGTTAATGAGGGGGAGTGTCAAAGCCAATACCTAGCGATGCTTTACACTGACTAAACCGCTAGATTCGCCGCTACATTAGAAAATGTCACGCCGATGCTATCGCTGCCATTGAATTGAATGGATAGCCAGTTAGCATGTTTCCGACTTGTTTTAAACTACTTTTCCGACCGATTTTTGGACCGGGAAACGGCCTGGTTGGTTAATGGGGGAGTGTCAAAGCCAATACCTAGCGATGCTTTACACTGACTAAACCGCTAGATTCGCCGCTACATTAGAAAATGTCACGCCGCTGCTATCGCTGCCATTGAATTGAATGGATAGCCAGTTAGCATGTTTCCGACTTGTTTTAAACTACTTTTCCGACCGATTTGGACCGGAAAACGGCCTGGTTAATGAGGGGCGTGTCAAAGCCAATACCTAGCGATGCTTTACACTGACTAAACCGCTAGATTCGCCGCTACATTAGAAAATGTCACGCCGCTGCTATCGCTGCCATTGAATTGAATGGATAGCCAGTT
Organism: Aldrovandia affinis; assembly: GCA_029706075.1. Lineage (NCBI taxonomy): Eukaryota > Metazoa > Chordata > Actinopteri > Notacanthiformes > Halosauridae > Aldrovandia > Aldrovandia affinis. The sequence continues at coordinate 18,275 of JAINUG010001431.1, read as the reverse complement.
AGCATGTTTCCGACTTGTTTTAAACTACTTTTCCGACCGATTTGGACCGGGAAAACGGCCTGGTTAATGAGGGGCGTGTCAAAGCCAATACCTAGTGATGCTTTACACTGACTAAACCGCTAGATTCGCTACTACATTACAAAATGTCAAACGCCGATGCTATTACTGCCATTGAATTGAATGGATAGCCAGTTAGCATGTTTCGACTTGTTTTAAACTACTTTTCCGACCGATTTGGACCGGGAAAACGGCCTGGTTAATGAGGGGGCGTGTCAAAGCCAATACCTAGTGATGCTTTACACTGACTAAACCGCTAGATTCGCCTACATTACAAAATGTCACGCCGATGCTATCGCTGCCATTGAATTGAATGGATAGCCAGTTAGCATGTTTCCGACTTGTTTTAAACTACTTTTCCGACCGATTTGGACCGGGAAAACGGCCTGGTTAATGAGGGGAGTGTCAAAGCCAATACCTAGCGATGCTTTACACTGACTAAACCGCTAGATTCGCCGCTACATTAGAAAATGTCACGCCGCTGCTATCGCTGCTATTGAATTGAATGGATACCCAGTTAGCATGTTTCCGACTTGTTTTAAACGACTTTTCCGACCGATTTGGACCGGGAAAACGGCCTGGTTAATGAGGGGGCGTGTCAAAGCCAATACCTAGTGATGCTTTACACTGACTAAACCGCTAGATTCGCCGCTACATTAGAAAATGTCACGCAGCTGCTATCGCTGCTATTGAATTGAATGGATAGCCAGTTAGCATGTTTCCGACTTGTTTTAAACTACTTTTCCGACCGATTTGGACCGGAAAAACGGCCTGGTTAATGAGGGGGCGTGTCAAAGCCAATACCTAGCGATGCTTTACACTGACTAAACCGCTAGATTCGCCGCTACATTACAAAATGTCACGCCGATGCTATCGCTGCCATTGAATTGAATGGATGGCCAGTTAGCATGTTTCCGACTTGCTCCTTTTTGTATTTTTGTCAAATATGTATATATATTTCCTTTATATATATATTTTTTTTTTTTTTCAAATTTTCCTTTATATATATATTTTATATATTTATTTATTTTGGTCACATTTTTTAGTACATTTTTTTAATATATATATATTTTTTTCCTTTATATATATATTTTATATATATTTTTTTTTTGTCAAATTTTTTAGTAATTTTTTTTATATATATTTTTTCCTTTATATATATATTTTTATCTATATTATTTTTTGGTCAAATTTTTTTGTAATTTTTTTATATATATATTTTTTTCCTTTATATATTTTTTTCCTTTATATATATATTTTATATATTTTTTTTTGGGTCAAATTTTTTGTAATTTTTTAAAATATATATATATATTTCCTTTATATATATATATATATATATTTTTTTGTCAAATTTTTTTTTTTTTATATATATATATTTTATATATATATTTTTTTTCAAATTTTTTTTTTTATATTTTTTAATTTTTATTTTTCTTTATATATATATTTTATATATTTTTTTTTTTTTTGGTCAAATTTTTTGGTAATTTTTTATATATATATTATTTTTTTTTCCTTTATATATATATTTTATATTTTTTTTTTTTGTCACTTTTTTGTAAATTTTTTATATATATATTTTTTCCTTTATATATATATTTTATATATATTTATTTTTTTTTGTCAAATTTTAATGAGGGGGCATATCAAAGCCAATACCTAGCGATGCTTTACACTGACTAAACCGCTAGATTCGCCGCTACATTAGAAAATGTCACGCATGCTGCTATCGCTGCCATTGAATTGAATGGATAGCCAGTTAGCATGTTTCCGACTTGTTTTAAATTAGACTTTTCTATCGCCGATTTGGACCATGTTTCCGACTTGTTTTAAACGGCCTGGTTAATGAGGGGGAGTGTCAAAGCCAATACCTAGCGATGCTTTACACTGACTAAACCGCTAGATTTGCGCTACATTTAGAAAATGTCACGCCTATGCTATATCGCTGCCATTGAATTGAATGGATAGCCAGTTAGCATGTTTCCGACTTGTTTTAAACTACTTTTCCGACCGATTTGGACCGGAAAACGGCCTGGTTAATGAGGGCGTGTCAAAGCCAATACCTAGCGATGCTTTACACTGACTAAACCGCTAGATTCGCTGCTACATTAGAAAATGTCACGCGCTGCTATCGCTGCTATTGAATTGAATGGATAGCCAGTTAGCATGTTTCCGACTTGTTTTAAACTACTTTTCCGACCGATTTGGACCGGGAAAACGGCCTGGTTAATGAGGGGGCGTGTCAAAGCCAATACCTAGCGATGCTTTACACTGACTAAACCGCTAGATTCGCCGCTACATTACAAAATGTCACGCCGATGCTATCGCTGCCATTGAATTGAATGGATGGCCAGTTAGCATGTTTCCGACTTGCTCCTTTTTGTATTTTTTTGTCAAATATGTATATATATTTCCTTTATATATATATATTTTTTTTTTTTTGTCAAATTTTTCCTTTATATATATATTTTATATATTTATTTATTTTGGTCACATTTTTTAGTACATTTTTTAAATATATATATATATTTTTTCCTTTATATATATATTTTATATATATTTTTTTGTCAAATTTTTTAGTAATTTTTTATATATATATTTTTTTACTTTATATATATATTTTATCTATATTATTTTTTGGTCAAATTTTTTGTAATTTTTTTTTATATATATTTTTTTTTTTCCTTTATATATATATTTTATATGTTTTTTTTTTTTTCAAATTTTTTTGTAATTTAAAAAAATATATATATATATTTTCCTTTATATATATATATTATATATATTTTTTTTTTTTTTATCAAATTTTTCCTTTATATATATATTTTATATATTTTTTTTTAGTCAAATTTTTTTGTAATTTTTTATATATATATATTTTTCCTTTATATATATATTTTATATATTTTTTTATATCAAATTGTTTTGTTTTTTTTAAAATATATATAAATTATATATATTTTTTATTTTTTTTTATATATATCAAATTTTCCTTTATATATATATTTTATATATTTATTTTTTTTTAGTCACATTTTTTAGTACATTTTTTAAATATATATATATATTTTTTTCCTTTATATATATATTTTATATATATTTTTTTTTGTCAAATTTTTAGTAATTTTTATATATATATATTTTTTCCTTTATATATATATTTTATATATATTATTTTTTTGGTCAAATTTTTTTGTAATTTTTTTATATATATATTTTTTCCTTTATATATATATTTTATATATTTTTTTGGGTCAAATTGTTTTGTATTTTTTTTTAAAATATATATATATATTTCCTTTATATATATATTTTTTTTTTTGTCAAATTTTTCCTTTATATATATATTTTATATATTTTTTTTTTTTTTGTCACATTTTTTAGTACATTTTTTAAATATATATATATATTTTCCTTTATATATATATTTTATATATTTTTGTCAAATTTTTTAGTAATTTTTTAGTAATTTTTTTTTTATATTTTTATATATATTTTTTCCTTTATATATATATTTTATATATATTATTTTTTGGTCAAATTTTTTGTAATTTTTTTATATATATATTTTTCCTTTATATATATTTTTTATATATTTTTTTTTTTTGGTCAAATTTTTTGGTAATTTTTTAATATATATTATTTTTTCCTTTATATATATATATATTTTTTTTTTTTTTGGTCACTTTTTTTGTAAATTTTTTATATATATTTTTTTTTCCTTTATATATATATTTTATATATATTTTTTTGGTCAAATTTTAATGAGGGGGCATGTCAAAGCCAATACCTAGCGATGCTTTACACTGACTAAACCGCTAGATTCGCCGCTACATTAGAAAATGTCACGCCGCTGCTATCGCTGCCATTGAATTGAATGGATAGCCAGTTAGCATGTTTCCGACTTGTTTTAAACGACTTTTCCGACCGATTTGGACCGGGAAAACGGCCTGGTTAATGAGGGGGCGTGTCAAAGCCAATACCTAGCGATGCTTTACACTGACTAAACCGCTAGATTCGCCGCTACATTAGAAAATGTCACGCCGCTGCTATCGCTGCCATTGAATTGAATGGATAGCCAGTTAGCATGTTTCCGACTTGTTTTAAACTACTTTTCCGACCGATTTGGACCGGGAAAACGGCCTGGTTAATGAGGGGGCGTGTCAAAGCCAATACCTAGCGATGCTTTACACTGACTAAACCGCTAGATTCGCCGCTACATTAGAAAATGTCACGCCGCTGCTATCGCTGCCATTGAATTGAATGGATAGCCAGTTAGCATGTTTCCGACTTGTTTTAAACTACTTTTCCGACCGATTTGGACCGGGAAAACGGCCTGGTTAATGAGGGTGTCAAAGCCAATACCTAGCGATGCTTTACACTGACTAAACCGCTAGATTCGCCGCTACATTACAACATTAGAAAATGTCACGCCGATGCTATCGCTGCCATTGAATTGAATGGATAGCCAGTTAGCATGTTTCCGACTTGTTTTAAACTACTTTTCCGACCGATTTGGACCGGGAAAACGGCCTGGTTAATGAGGGGAGTGTCAAAGCCAATACCTAGCGATGCTTTACACTGACTAAACCGCTAGATTCGCCGCTACATTAGAAAATGTCACGCCGCTGCTATCGCTGCCATTGAATTGAATGGATAGCCAGTTAGCATGTTTCCGACTTGTTTTAAACTACTTTTCCGACCGATTTGGACCGGGAAAACGGCCTGGTTAATGAGGAGCGTGTCAAAGCCAATACCTAGCGATGCTTTACACTGACTAAACCGCTAGATTCGCCGCTACATTAGAAAATGTCACGCCGCTGCTATCGCTGCCATTGAATTGAATGGATAGCCAGTTAGCATGTTTCCGACTTGTTTTAAACTACTTTTCCGACCGATTTGGACCGGAAAACGGCCTGGTTAATGAGGGGAGTGTCAAAGCCAATACCTAGCGATGCTTTACACTGACTAAACCGCTAGATTCGCCGCTACATTAGAAAATGTCACGTCGCTGCTATCGCTGCCATTGAATTGAATGGATAGCCAGTTAGCATGTTTCCGACTTGTTTTAAACTACTTTTCCGACCGATTTGGACCGGGAAAACGGCCTGGTTAATGAGGGGGCGTGTCAAAGCCAATACCTAGTGATGCTTTACACTGACTAAACCGCTAGATTCGCCGCTACATTACAAAATGTCACGCCGATGCTATCGCTGCCATTGAATTGAATGGATAGCCAGTTAGCATGTTTCCGACTTGTTTTAAACTACTTTTCCGACCGATTTGGACCGGGAAAACGGCCTGGTTAATGAGGGGCGTGTCAAAGCCAATACCTAGTGATGCTTTACACTGACTAAACCGCTAGATTCGCCGCTACATTACAAAATGTCACGCCGATGCTATCGCTGCCATTGAATTGAATGGATAGCCAGTTAGCATGTTTCCGACTTGTTTTAAACTACTTTTCTGACCGATTTGGACCGGGAAAACGGCCTGGTTAATGAGGGGGCGTGTCAAAGCCAATACCTAGCGATGCTTTACACTGACTAAACCGCTAGATTTGCCGCTACATTAGAAAATGTCACGCCTATGCTATCGCTGCCATTGAATTGAATGGATAGCCAGTTAGCATGTTTCCGACTTGTTTTAAACTACTTTTCCGACCGATTTGGACCGGGAAAACGGCCTGGTTAATGAGGGGGTGTCAAAGCCAATACCTAGCGATGCTTTACACTGACTAAACCGCTAGATTCGCCGCTACATTAGAAAATGTCACGCCGCTGCTATCGCTGCCATTGAATTGAATGGATAGCCAGTTAGCATGTTTCCGACTTGTTTTAAACTTTTCCGACCGATTTGGACCGGGAAAACGGCCTGGTTAATGAGGGGCGTGTCAAAGCCAATACCTAGTGATGCTTTACACTGACTAAACCGCTAGATTCGCCGCTACATTAGAAAATGTCACGCAGCTGCTATCGCTGCTATTGAATTGAATGGATAGCCAGTTAGCATGTTTCCGACTTGTTTTAAACTACTTTTCCGACCGATTTGGACCGGGAAAACGGCCTGGTTAATGAGGGGGCGTGTCAAAGCCAATACCTAGCGATGCTTTACACTGACTAAACCGCTAGATTCGCCGCTACATTACAAAATGTCACGCCGATGCTATCGCTGCCATTGAATTGAATGGATGGCCAGTTAGCATGTTTCCGACTTGCTCCTTTTTATTTTTTTGTCAAATATGTATATATATTTCCTTTATATATATATATTTTTTTTTTTTTCAAATTTTTCCTTTATATATATATTTTATATATTTATTTATTTTGGTCACATTTTTTAGTACATTTTTTAAAATATATATATATTTTTTTCTTTATATATATATTTTATATATATTTTTGTCAAATTTTTAGTAATTTTTTTATATATATATTTTTCCTTTATATATATATTTTATCTATATTATTTTTGGTCAAATTTTTTTGTAATTTTTTTATATATATATTTTTTCCTTTATATATATATTTTATATGTTTTTTTTGGTCAAATTTTTTTGTAATTTAAAAAAATATATATATATATATTTCCTTTATATATATATTATATATATTTTTTTTTTCAAATTTTTTATATATTTTTTTTTTTGTCTTTTTTTGTATATATTTTTTTATATATTTTTTTTTAGTTTTTATCAAATTTTTTTATAATTTTTTATATATATATTTTTTCCTTTATATATATATTTTATATATTTTTTTATATCAAATTGTTTTGTATTTTTTTTTAAAATATATATATATATTTCCTTTATATATATATATTTTTTTTTTGTCAAATTTTTCCTTTATATATATATTTTATATATTTTTTTTTTTTTTTTTGTCACATTTTTTTAGTACATTTTTTAAATATATATATATTTTTTCCTTTATATATATATTTTATATATATTTTTGTCAAATTTTTAGTAATTTTTTTATATATATATTTTTTCCTTTATATATATATTTTATATATATTATTTTTGGTCAAATTTTTTTTTAATTTTTTTATATATATATTTTTTTCCTTTATATATATATTTTATATATATTTTTTTTTTCTTGGTCAAATTTTTTGGTAATTTTTTATATATATTTTTTCCTTTATATATATATATATTTATTTTTTAAATTTTTATATCACTTTTTTTTGTAAATTTTTTTATATATATTTTTTTCCTTTATATATATATTTTATATATATTTTTTTTTTTAAATCAAATTTTAATGAGGGGGCATGTCAAAGCCAATACCTAGCGATGCTTTACACTGACTAAACCGCTAGATTCGCCGCTACATTAGAAAATGTCACGCCGCTGCTATCGCTGCCATTGAATTGAATGGATAGCCAGTTAGCATGTTTCCGACTTGTTTTAAACGACTTTTCCGACCGATTTGGACCGGGAAAACGGCCTGGTTAATGAGGGGGTGTCAAAGCCAATACCTAGCGATGCTTTACACTGACTAAACCGCTAGATTCGCCGCTACATTAGAAAATGTCACGCCGCTGCTATCGCTGCCATTGAATTGAATGGATAGCCAGTTAGCATGTTTCCGACTTGTTTTAAACTACTTTTCCGACCGATTTGGACCGGAAAACGGCCTGGTTAATGAGGGGAGTGTCAAAGCCAATACCTAGCGATGCTTTACACTGACTAAACCGCTAGATTCGCCGCTACATTAGAAAATGTCACGCCGCTGCTATCGCTGCCATTGAATTGAATGGATAGCCAGTTAGCATGTTTCCGACTTGTTTTAAACGACTTTTCCGACCGATTTGGACCGGGAAAACGGCCTGGTTAATGAGGGGCGGTGTCAAAGCCAATACCTAGCGATGCTTTACACTGACTAAACCGCTAGATTCGCAGCTACATTAGAAAATGTCACGCCGCTGCTATCGCTGCCATTGAATTGAATGGATAGCCAGTTAGCATGTTTCCGACTTGTTTTAAACTTTTTTAAAACTACTTTTCCGACCGATTTGGACCGGGAAAACGGCCTGGTTAATGAGGGGGCGTGTCAAAGCCAATACCTAGCGATGCTTTACACTGACTAAACCGCTAGATTCGCCGCTACATTAGAAAATGTCACTGCTATCGCTGCTATTGCCATTGAATTGAATGGATAGCCAGTTAGCATGTTTCCGACTTGTTTTAAACTACTTTTCCGACCGATTTGGACCGGGAAAACGGCCTGGTTAATGAGGGCGTGTCAAAGCCAATACCTAGCGATGCTTTACACTGACTAAACCGCTAGATTTGGACCGCTACATTACAAAATGTCACGCCCGATGCTATCGCTGCCATTGAATTGAATGGATGGCCAGTTAGCATGTTTCCGACTTGCTCCTTTTTGTATTTTTTTGTCAAATATGTATATATATTTCCTTTATATATATATATTTTTTTTGTCAAATTTTTCCTTTATATATATATTTTATATATTTATTTATTTTGGTCACATTTTTTAGTACATTTTTTTAAATATATATATATATTTTTCCTTTATATATATATTTTATATATATTTTTTTGTCAAATTTTTTAGTAATTTTTTATATATATATTTTTCCTTTATATATATATTTTATATATATTATTTTTTGGTCAAATTTTTTTGTAATTTTTTTTTTTTATATATATTTTTTTTCCTTTATATATATATTTATATATTTTTTTTTTTGTCAAATTTTTTAATTTAAAAAAAAAAATTAAAAATATATATATATATTTTTTTTTTTATATATATATTTTATATATATTTTTTATAAATTTTTTTTTTTTAAATTTTCCTTTATATATATTTTTATATATTTTTTATAAATTTTTTTGTAATTTTTTATATATATATATTTTTCCTTTTTTTCCTTTATATATATATTTTATATATTTTTTTTTTAGTCAAATTTTTTGTATTTTTTTAAAATATATATATATATATTTCCTTTATATATATATTTTTTTATATATATTTTTTTTCCTTTATATATATATTTTATATATTTTTTTTTTGGTCACATTTTTTAGTACATTTTTTTTATATATATATTTTCCTTTCCTATATATATATTTTATATATATTATTTTTTTTGGTCAAATTTTTTAATTTTTTTTTTTTTGGTCATATATATTTTTTTTTCCTTTATATATATATATATTTTTTTTTTTTGTCACTTTTTTTAAAAATTTTTTATATATATTTTTTTCCTTTATATATATATTTTATATATATTTTTTTTTTTGTCAAATTTTAATGAGGGGGCATGTCAAAGCCAATACCTAGCGATGCTTTACACTGACTAAACCGCTAGATTCGCCGCTACATTAGAAAATGTCACGCCGCTGCTATCGCTGCCATTGAATTGAATGGATAGCCAGTTAGCATGTTTCGACTTGTTTTAAATGACTTTTCCGACCGATTTGGACCGGGAAAATGGCCTGGTTAATGAGGGGGCGTGTCAAAGCCAATACCTAGCGATGCTTTACTGACTAAACCGCTAGATTCGCCGCTACATTAGAAAATGTCACGCCGCTGCTATCGCTGCCATTGAATTGAATGGATAGCCAGTTAGCATGTTTCCGACTTGTTTTAAACGACTTTTCCGACCGATTTGGACCGGGAAAACGGCCTGGTTAATGAGGGGTGTCAAAGCCAATACCTAGCGATGCTTTACACTGACTAAACCAATTCCTAGCTACATTAGAAAATGTCATGCTGCTATCGCTGCCATTGAATTGAATGGATAGCCAGTTAGCATGTTTCCGACTTTTTTAAACTACTTTTCCGAAATTTGTCACGGCCTGCTTATGAGGCTGCCATTGAATTGAATGGATAGCCAGTTAGCATGTTTCCGACTTGTTTTAAACTTGTTTCCGACCGATTTTTTTTTTTATATATATTTTAAAACGGCCTGGTTAATGAGGGGCGTGTCAAAGCAATACCTAGCGATGCTTTACACTGACTAAACCGCTAGATTCGCCGCTACATTAGAAAATGTCACGCCGCTGCTATCGCTGCCATTGAATTGAATGGATAGCCAGTTAGCATGTTTCCGACTTGTTTTAAACGACTTTTCCGACCGATTTGGACCGGGAAAACGGCCTGGTTAATGAGGGGTCACGCCGCTGCTATCGCTGCCATTGAATTGAATGGATAGCCAGTTAGCATGTTTCCGACTTGTTTTAAACTACTTTTCCGACCGATTTGGACCGGAAAAACGGCCTGGTTAATGAGGGGAGTGTCAAAGCCAATACCTAGCGATGCTTTACACTGACTAAACCGCTAGATTCGCCGCTACATTAGAAAATGTCACGCCGCTGCTATCGCTGCCATTGAATTGAATGGATAGCCAGTTAGCATGTTTCCGACTTGTTTTAAACGACTTTTCCGACCGATTTGGACCGGGAAAACGGCCTGGTTAATGAGGGGGCGTGTCAAAGCCAATACCTAGTGATGCTTTACACTGACTAAACCGCTAGATTCGCCGCTACATTAGAAAATGTCACGCAGCTGCTATCGCTGCTATTGAATTGAATGGATAGCCAGTTAGCATGTTTCCGACTTGTTTTAAACTACTTTTCCGACCGATTTGGACCGGAAAACGGCCTGGTTAATGAGGGGGCGTGTCAAAGCCAATACCTAGCGATGCTTTACACTGACTAAACCGCTAGATTCGCCGCTACATTACAAAATGTCACGCCGATGCTATCGCTGCCATTGAATTGAATGGATGGCCAGTTAGCATGTTTCCGACTTGCTCCTTTTTGTATTTTTTGTCAAATATGTATATATATTTCCTTTATATATATATTTTTTTTTTTTCAAATTTTTCCTTTATATATATATTTTATATATTTATTTTTTTTTTGTCACATTTTTTTAGTACATTTTTTAAATATATATATATATTTTCCTTTATATATATATTTTATATATATTTTTTTTCAAAAATTTTTTAGTAATTTTTTTATATATATATTTTTCCTTTATATATATATTTTATCTATATTATTTTTTTGGTCAAATTTTTTGTAATTTTTTTATATATATTTTTTTCCTTTATATATATATTTTATATGTTTTTTGGGTCAAATTTTTTGTAATTTAAAAAAATATATATATATATTTTCCTTTATATATATATATTATATATATTTTTTTTTCAAATTTTTCCTTTATATATATATTTTATATATTTTTTTTTTTTTCAAATTTTTTTTGTAATTTTTTTATATATATATATTTTTCCTTTATATATATATTTTATATATTTTTTTTTGTCAAATTGTTTTGTATTTTTTAAAAAATATATATATATTTTCCTTTATATATATATTTTTTTTTTTCAAATTTTTCCTTTATATATATATTTTATATATTTATTTTTTTTTGGTCACATTTTTTTAGTACATTTTTTAAATATATATATATATTTTTCCTTTATATATATATTTTATATATATTTTTTGTCAAATTTTTTAGTATTTTTTTATATATATATTTTTTTTCCTTTATATATATATTTTTATATATTATTTTTTTGGTCAAATTTTTTTAATTTTTTTATATATATATTTTTTTTTTTAGTCAAATTTTTTTGTAATTTTTTTTATATATATATTTTATATATATTTTTTTTTTTTTGGTCAAATTTTTTGGTAATTTTTTTATATATATTTTTTTCCTTTATATATATATATATTTTTTTTTTTATATCACTTTTTTGTAAATTTTTTATATATATATTTTTTCCTTTATATATATATTTTATATATATTTATTTTTTTTGGTCAAATTTTAATGAGGGGCATGTCAAAGCCAATACCTAGCGATGCTTTACACTGACTAAACCGCTAGATTCGCCGCTACATTAGAAAATGTCACGCCGCTGCTATCGCTGCCATTGAATTGAATGGATAGCCAGTTAGCATGTTTCCGACTTGTTTTAAATGACTTTTCCGACCGATTTGGACCGGGAAAACGGCCTGGTTAATGAGGGGCGTGTCAAAGCCAATACCTAGCGATGCTTTACACTGACTAAACCGCTAGATTCGCCGCTACATTAGAAAATGTCACGCCGCTGCTATCGCTGCCATTGAATTGAATGGATAGCCAGTTAGCATGTTTCCGACTTGTTTTAAACTACTTTTCCGACCGATTTGGACCGGAAAAACGGCCTGGTTAATGAGGGGCGTGTCAAAGCCAATACCTAGCGATGCTTTACACTGACTAAACCGCTAGATTCGCCGCTACATTACAAAATGTCACGCCGATGCTATCGCTGCCATTGAATTGAATGGATAGCCAGTTAGCATGTTTCCGACTTGTTTTAAACTACTTTTCCGACCGATTTGGACCGGGAAAACGGCCTGGTTAATGAGGGGGCGTGTCAAAGCCAATACCTAGCGATGCTTTACACTGACTAAACCGCTAGATTCGCCGCTACATTAGAAAATGTCACGCCGCTGCTATCGCTGCCATTGAATTGAATGGATAGCCAGTTAGCATGTTTCCGACTTGTTTTAAACTACTTTTCGACCGATTTGGACCGGAAAAACGGCCTGGTTAATGAGGGGCGTGTCAAAGCCAATACCTAGCGATGCTTTACACTGACTAAACCGCTAGATTCGCCGCTACATTAGAAAATGTCACGCAGCTGCTATCGCTGCCATTGAATTGAATGGATAGCCAGTTAGCATGTTTCCGACTTGTTTTAAACTACTTTTCCGACCGATTTGGACCGGGAAAACGGCCTGGTTAATGAGGGGGTGTCAAAGCCAATACCTAGCGATGCTTTACACTGACTAAACCGCTAGATTCGCCGCTACATTACAAAATGTCACGCCGATGCTATCGCTGCCATTGAATTGAATGGATGGCCAGTTAGCATGTTTCCGACTTGCTCCTTTTTGTATTTTTGTGTCAAATATGTATATATATTTCCTTTATATATATATATTTTTTTTTTGTCAAATTTTTCCTTTATATATATATTTTATATATTTATTTTTTTAGTCACATTTTTTTAGTACATTTTTAAATATATATATATATTTTTCCTTTATATATATATTTTATATATATTTTTTGTCAAATTTTTTAGTAATTTTTTTATATATTTTTTCCTTTATTTTATATATATTTTATCTATATTTTTTTGGTCAAATTTTTTGTAATTTTTTTATATATATATTTTTTTCCTTTATATATATATTTTATATGTTTTTTTGGTCAAATTTTTTGTAATTTAAAAAAAATATATATATATATTTTCCTTTATATATATATATTATATATATTTTTTTTTTGTCAAATTTTTCCTTTATATATATATTTTATATATATTTTTTTTTGGTCAAATTTTTTTGTAATTTTTTATATATATATATTTTTTCCTTTATATATATATTTTATATATTTTTTTGGGTCAAATTGTTTTGTATTTTTTGTAAAATATATATATATATTTCCTTTATATATATATTTTTTTTTTGTCAAATTTTTCCTTTATATATATATTTTATATATTTATTTTTTTTTTGGTCAAATCACATTTTTTTAGTACATTTTTTAAATATATATATATATTTTTCCTTTATATATATATTTTATATATATTTTTTTTTTATATATTTTATATATTTTTTTTGTCAAATTTTTTAGTAATTTTTATATATATATATTTTTTCCTTTATATATATATTTTATATATATTATTTTTTTGGTCAAATTTTTTTGTAATTTTTTATATATATATTTTTTCTTTATATATATATTTTATATATATTATTTTTTTTCTTGGTCAAATTTTTTGGTAATTTTTTTATATATATTATTTTTCCTTTATATATATATATATATTTTTTTGTCACTTTTTTTGTAAATTTTTTATATATATATTTTTTTCCTTTATATATATATTTTATATATATTTTTTGTTTTAGTCAAATTTTAATGAGGGGGCATGTCAAAGCCAATACCTAGCGATGCTTTACACTGACTAAACCGCTAGATTCGCTACATTAGAAAATGTCACGCCGCTGCTATCGCTGCCATTGAATTGAATGGATAGCCAGTTAGCATGTTTCCGACTTGTTTTAAATGACTTTTCCGACCGATTTGGACCGGGAAAACGGCCTGGTTAATGAGGGGGCGTGTCAAAGCCAATACCTAGCGATGCTTTACACTGACTAAACCGCTAGATTCGCCGCTACATTACAAAATGTCACGCCGCTGCTATCGCTGCCATTGAATTGAATGGATAGCCAGTTAGCATGTTTCCGACTTGTTTTAAACTACTTTTCCGACCGATTTGGACCGGAAAAACGGCCTGGTTAATGAGGGGGCGTGTCAAAGCCAATACCTAGCGATGCTTTACACTGACTAAACCGCTAGATTCGCCGCTACATTAGAAAATGTCACGCCGCTGCTATCGCTGCCATTGAATTGAATGGATAGCCAGTTAGCATGTTTCCGACTTGTTTTAAACTACTTTTCCGACCGATTTAGACCGGGAAAACGGCCTGGTTAATGAGGGGGGCGTGTCAAAGCCAATACCTAGTGATGCTTTACACTGACTAAACCGCTAGATTCGCCGCTACATTACAAAATGTCACGCCGCTGCTATCGCTGCCATTGAATTGAATGGATAGCCAGTTAGCATGTTTCCGACTTGTTTTAAACTACTTTTCCGACCGATTTGGACCGGGAAAACGGCCTGGTTAATGAGGGGCGTGTCAAAGCCAATACCTAGCGATGCTTTACACTGACTAAACCGCTAGATTCGCCGCTACATTACAAAATGTCACGCCGATGCTATCGCTGCCATTGAATTGAATGGATGGCCAGTTAGCATGTTTCGACTTGCTCCTTTTTGTATTTTTGTCAAATATGTATATATATTTCCTTTATATATATATTTTTTTTTTGTCAAATTTTTCCTTTATATATATATTTTATATATTTATTTATTTTTTTTCACATTTTTTAGTACATTTTTTAATATATATATATATTTTTCCTTTATATATATATTTTATATATATTTTTTTTTGTCAAATTTTTTAGTAATTTTTTATATATATATTTTTTTTTTTATATATATATTTTATCTATATTATTTTTTTTTTTGGTCAAATTTTTTGTAATTTTTTTATATATATTTTTTCCTTTATATATATATTTTATATGTTTTTTTTTTTTTTTTTGTCAAATTTTTTTAATTTAAAAAAATATATATATATATATTTCCTTTATATATATATATTATATATTTTTTTTTGTCAAATTTTTCCTTTATATATATATTTTATATATATTTTTTTTTTTTGGTCAAATTTTTTTGTAATTTTTTTATATATATTTTTTCCTTTATATATATATTTTATATATTTTTTTGGTCAAATTGTTTTGTATTTTTTGTAAAATATATATATATATTTCCTTTATATATATATTTTTTTTTGTGTCAAATTTTTCCTTTATATATATATTTTATATATTTATTTTTTTTTGTCACATTTTTTTAGTACATTTTTTAAATATATATATATATTTTTTCCTTTATATATATATTTTATATATATTTTTTGTCAAATTTTTTAGTAATTTTTTATATATATATATATTTTTCCTTTATATATATATTTTATATATATTATTTTTTTGGTCAAATTTTTTTGTAATTTTTTTTATATATATATTTTTCCTTTATATATATATTTTATATATATTTTTTTTTTCTTGGTCAAATTTTTTGGTAATTTTTTATATATATTTTTTTTTCCTTTATATATATATATATTTTTTTTTTTGGTCACTTTTTTTGTAAATTTTTTTATATATATTTTTTTTCTTTATATATATATTTTATATATATTTTTTTTTTGTCAAATTTTAATGAGGGGGCATGTCAAAGCCAATACCTAGCGATGCTTTACACTGACTAAACCGCTAGATTCGCCGCTACATTAGAAAATGTCACGCCGCTGCTATCGCTGCCATTGAATTGAATGGATAGCCAGTTAGCATGTTTCCGACTTGTTTTAAATGACTTTTCCGACCGATTTGGACCGGGAAAACGGCCTGGTTAATGAGGGCGTGTCAAAGCCAATACCTAGCGATGCTTTACACTGACTAAACCGCTAGATTCGCCGCTACATTAGAAAATGTCACGCCGATGCTATCGCTGCCATTGAATTGAATGGATAGCCAGTTAGCATGTTTCCGACTTGTTTTAAACTACTTTTCCGACCGATTTGGACCGGGAAAACGGCCTGGTTTGAGGGCGTGTCAAAGCCAATACCTAGTGATGCTTTACACTGACTAAAACGCTAGATTCGCCGCTACATTAGAAAATGTCACGCCGCTGCTATCGCTGCCATTGAATTGAATGGATAGCCAGTTAGCATGTTTCCGACTTGTTTTAAACTACTTTTCCGACCGATTTGGACCGGGAAAACGGCCTGGTTAATGAGGGGGCGTGTCAAAGCCAATACCTAGCGATGCTTTACACTGACTAAACCGCTAGATTCGCCGCTACATTACAAAATGTCACGCCGATGCTATCGCTGCCATTGAATTGAATGGATAGCCAGTTAGCATGTTTCCGACTTGCTCCTTTTTGTATTTTTTTGTCAAATATGTATATATATTTCCTTTATATCAAATTTTTCCTTTATATATATATTTTATATATTTATTTTTTTTAGTCACATTTTTTTAGTACATTTTTAAATATATATATATATTTTTCCTTTATATATATATTTTATATATATTTTTGTCAAATTTTTAGTAATTTTTATATATATATATTTTCCTTTATATATATATTTTTTTCCTATATATCAAATTTTTTATATAATTTTTTTATATATATATATTTTTTTTTAGTCAAATTTTTTTCATTTTTTAAAAAATATATATTTTATATATATATTATTTTTTCCAAATTTTTTGGTAATTTTTTTATATATATATTTTTCCTTTATATATATATATATATTTTTTTTTGTCAAAAATTTTTTATATTTATATATATATTTTATATATATTTTTTTTGGTCAAATTTTAATGAGGGGGCATGTCAAAGCCAATACCTAGCGATGCTTTACACTGACTAAACCGCTAGATTCGCCGCTACATTAGAAAATGTCACGCCGCTGCTATCGCTGCCATTGAATTGAATGGATAGCCAGTTAGCATGTTTCCGACTTGTTTTAAACTACTTTTCCGACCGATTTGGACCGGAAAACGGCCTGGTTAATGAGGCGTGTCAAAGCCAATACCTAGCGATGCTTTACACTGACTAAACCGCTAGATTCGCCGCTACATTACAAAATGTCACGCCGCTGCTATCGCTGCCATTGAATTGAATGGATAGCCAGTTAGCATGTTTCCGACTTGTTTTAAACTACTTTTCCGACCGATTTGGACCGGGAAAACGGCCTGGTTAATGAGGGCGTGTCAAAGCCAATACCTAGCGATGCTTTACACTGACTAAACCGCTAGATTCGCCGCTACATTAGAAAATGTCACGCCGCTGCTATCGCTGCCATTGAATTGAATGGATAGCCAGTTAGCATGTTTCGACTTGTTTTAAACTACTTTTCCGACCGATTTGGACCGGGAAAACGGCCTGGTTAATGAGGGGGCGTGTCAAAGCCAATACCTAGCGATGCTTTACACTGACTAAACCGCTAGATTCGCCGCTACATTAGAAAATGTCACGCCGCTGCTATCGCTGCCATTGAATTGAATGGATAGCCAGTTAGCATGTTTCCGACTTGTTTTAAACTACTTTTCCGACCGATTTGGACCGGAAAACGGCCTGGTTAATGAGGGGGCGTGTCAAAGCCAATACCTAGCGATGCTTTACACTGACTAAACCGCTAGATTCGCCGCTACATTAGAAAATGTCACGCCGCTGCTATCGCTGCCATTGAATTGAATGGATAGCCAGTTAGCATGTTTCCGACTTGTTTTAAACTACTTTTCCGACCGATTTGGACCGGGAAAACGGCCTGGTTAATGAGGGGAGTGTCAAAGCCAATACCTAGCGATGCTTTACACTGACTAAACCGCTAGATTCGCCGCTACATTAGAAAATGTCACGCCGCTGCTATCGCTGCCATTGAATTGAATGGATAGCCAGTTAGCATGTTTCCGACT
>JAINUG010001430.1:0-22999 GCA_029706075.1 Aldrovandia affinis | reverse complement strand
AAATTTGCCTCCAAGCCTTGAATAGGCAATGACAAAGTTTTTCCTGAGACAGTAAAGTGCGTTGGGAGGTTCTATACTAACAGACTTGAATAGGCCAATTGCAAAAAAAATTCAAAGACTGTACAAGTGAATTGAAAAACATAGCCTCAATTTGGTGAAAAAGGCCAATGGCAAATCTTCTTCTAAGACTGAACAAGTGAATTGAAAAAGAGTCTCAAATTGGTGAAAAGGCCAATGGCTTGGTTTTTCTGAAACAGAATTTTTTTTTTAATAAATTTGCCTCCAAGCCTTGAATAGGCAAATGACAAAGTTTTTACTGAGACAGTAAAGTGCGTAGGGAGGTTCTATACTAACAGACTTGAATAGGCCAATTGCAAAAAAAATTCAAAGACTGTACAAGTGAATTGAAAAAACATAGCCTCAATTTGGTGAAAAAGGCCAATGGCAAATTTTCTTCTAAGACTGAACAAGTGAATTGAAAAAAGAGTCTCAAATTGGTGAAAAGGCCAATGGCTTGGTTTTTCTGAAACAGAATTTTTTTAAATAAATTTGCCTCCAAGCCTTGAATAGGCAAATGACAAAGTTTTTACTGAGACAGTAAAGTGCGTAGGGAGGTTCTATACTAACAGACTTGAATAGGCCAATTGCAAAAAAATTCAAAGACTGTACAAGTGAATTGAAAAACATAGCCTCAATTTGGTGAAAAAGGCCAATGGCAAATTTTCTTCTAAGACTGAACAAGTGAATTGAAAAAGAGAGTCTCAAATTGGTGAAAAGGCCAATGGCTTGGTTTTTCTGAAACAGAATTTTTTTAAATAAATTTGCCTCCAAGCCTTGAATAGGCAAATGACAAAGTTTTTACTGAGACAGTAAAGTGCGTAGGGAGGTTCTATACTAACAGACTTGAATAGGCCAATTGCAAAAAAAAATTCAAAGACTGTACAAGTGAATTGAAAAACATAGCCTCAATTTGGTGAAAAAGGCCAATGGCAAATCTTCTTCTAAGACTGAACAAGTGAATTGAAAAAGAGTCTCAAATTGGTGAAAAGGCCAATGGCTTGGTTTTTCTGAAACAGAATTTTTTAAATAAATTTGCCTCCAAGCCTTGAATAGGCAAATGACAAAGTTTTTACTGAGACAGTAAAGTGCGTAGGGAGGTTCTATACTAACAGACTTGAATAGGCCAATTGCAAAAAAAAATTCAAAGACTGTACAAGTGAATTGAAAAACATAGCCTCAATTTGGTGAAAAAGGCCAATGGCAAATTTTCTTCTAAGACTGAACAAGTGAATTGAAAAAAGAGTCTCAAATTGGTGAAAAGGCCAATGGCTTGGTTTTTCTGAAACAGAATTTTTTTAAATAAATTTGCCTCCAAGCCTTGAATAGGCAAATGACAAAGTTTTTACTGAGACAGTAAAGTGCGTAGGGAGGTTCTATACTAACAGACTTGAATAGGCCAATTGCAAAAAAATTCAAAGACTGTACAAGTGAATTGAAAAAACATAGCCTCAATTTGGTGAAAAAGGCCAATGGCAAATTTTCTTCTAAGACTGAACAAGTGAATTGAAAAAGAGTCTCAAATTGGTGAAAAGGCCAATGGCTTGGTTTTTCTGAAACAGAATTTTTTTTTTTATATTTGCCTCCAAGCCTTGAATAGGCAAATGACAAAGTTTTTACTGAGACAGTAAAGTGCGTAGGGAGGTTCTATACTAACAGACTTGAATAGGCCAATTGCAAAAAAATTCAAAGACTGTACAAGTGAATTGAAAAAACATAGCCTCAATTTGGTGAAAAAGGCCAATGGCAAATTTTCTTCTAAGACTGAACAAGTGAATTGAAAAAAGAGTCTCAAATTGGTGAAAAGGCCAATGGCTTGGTTTTTCTGAAACAGAATTTTTTTAATAAATTTGCCTCCAAGCCTTGAATAGGCAAATGACAAAGTTTTTACTGACAGTAAAGTGCGTAGGAGGTTCTATACTAACAGACTTGAATAGGCCAATTGCAAAAAAATTCAAAGACTGTACAAGTGAATTGAAAAACATAGCCTCAATTTGGTGAAAAAGGCCAATGGCAAATTTTCTTCTAAGACTGAACAAGTGAATTGAAAAAAGAGTCTCAAATTGGTGAAAAGGCCAATGGCTTGGTTTTCTGAAACAGAATTTTTTTTAAATAAATTTGCCTCCAAGCCTTGAATAGGCAAATGACAAAGTTTTTACTGAGACAGTAAAGTGCGTAGGGAGGTTCTATACTAACAGACTTGAATAGGCCAATTGCAAAAAAATTCAAAGACTGTACAAGTGAATTGAAAAACATAGCCTCAATTTGGTGAAAAAGGCCAATGGCAAATTTTCTTCTAAGACTGAACAAGTGAATTGAAAAAAAGAGTCTCAAATTGGTGAAAAGGCCAATGGCTTGGTTTTTCTGAAACAGAATTTTTTAAATAAATTTGCCTCCAAGCCTTGAATAGGCAAATGACAAAGTTTTTACTGAGACAGTAAAGTGCGTAGGGAGGTTCTATACTAACAGACTTGAATAGGCCAATTGCAAAAAAATTCAAAGACTGTACAAGTGAATTGAAAAACATAGCCTCAATTTGGTGAAAAAGGCCAATGGCAAAAACTTCTTCTAAGACTGAACAAGTGAATTGAAAAAAGAGTCTCAAATTGGTGAAAAGGCCAATGGCTTGGTTTTTCTGAAACAGAATTTTTTAAAATAAATTTGCCTCCAAGCCTTGAATAGGCAAATGACAAAGTTTTTACTGAGACAGTAAAGTGCGTAGGGAGGTTCTATACTAACAGACTTGAATAGGCCAATTGCAAAAAAAAAATTCAAAGACTGTACAAGTGAATTGAAAAAACATAGCCTCAATTTGGTGAAAAAGGCCAATGGCAAATCTTCTTCTAAGACTGAACAAGTGAATTGAAAAAAGAGTCTCAAATTGGTGAAAAGGCCAATGGCTTGGTTTTTCTGAAACAGAATTTTTTAAAATAAATTTGCCTCCAAGCCTTGAATAGGCAAATGACAAAGTTTTTACTGAGACAGTAAAGTGCGTAGGGAGGTTCTATACTAACAGACTTGAATAGGCCAATTGCAAAAACAATTCAAAGACTGTACAAGTGAATTGAAAAAACATAGCCTCAATTTGGTGAAAAAGGCCAATGGCAAATTTTCTTCTAAGACTGAACAAGTGAATTGAAAAAGAGTCTCAAATTGGTGAAAAGGCCAATGGCTTGGTTTTTCTGAAACAGAATTTTTTTAAATAAATTTGCCTCCAAGCCTTGAATAGGCAAATGACAAAGTTTTTACTGAGACAGTAAAGTGCGTAGGGAGGTTCTATACTAACAGACTTGAATAGGCCAATTGCAAAAAAAATTCAAAGACTGTACAAGTGAATTGAAAAAACATAGCCTCAATTTGGTGAAAAAGGCCAATGGCAAATTTTCTTCTAAGACTGAACAAGTGAATTGAAAAAAGAGTCTCAAATTGGTGAAAAGGCCAATGGCTTGGTTTTTCTGAAACAGAATTTTTTTAAATAAATTTGCCTCCAAGCCTTGAATAGGCAAATGACAAAGTTTTTACTGAGACAGTAAAGTGCGTAGGGAGGTTCTATACTAACAGACTTGAATAGGCCAATTGCAAAAAAAATTCAAAGACTGTACAAGTGAATTGAAAAAACATAGCCTCAATTTGGTGAAAAAGGCCAATGGCAAATTTTCTTCTAAGACTGAACAAGTGAATTGAAAAAAGAGTCTCAAATTGGTGAAAAGGCCAATGGCTTGGTTTTCTGAAACAGAATTTTTTTAAATAAATTTGCCTCAAGCCTTGAATAGGCAAATGACAAAGTTTTTACTGAGACAGTAAAGTGCGTAGGGAGGTTCTATACTAACAGACTTGAATAGGCCAATTGCAAAAAAAATTCAAAGACTGTACAAGTGAATTGAAAAAACATAGCCTCAATTTGGTGAAAAAGGCCAATGGCAAATTTTCTTCTAAGACTGAACAAGTGAATTGAAAAAGAGTCTCAAATTGGTGAAAAGGCCAATGGCTTGGTTTTTCTGAAACATAATTTTTTTAAATAAATTTGCCTCCAAGCCTTGAATAGGCAAATGACAAAGTTTTTACTGAGACAGTAAAGTGCGTAGGGAGGTTCTATACTAACAGACTTGAATAGGCCAATTGCAAAAAAATTCAAAGACTGTACAAGTGAATTGAAAAAACATAGCCTCAATTTGGTGAAAAAGGCCAATGGCAAATCTTTCTTCTAAGACTGAACAAGTGAATTGAAAAAAGAGTCTCAAATTGGTGAAAAGGCCAATGGCTTGGTTTTCTGAAACAGAATTTTTTTAAATAAATTTGCCTCCAAGCCTTGAATAGGCAAATGACAAAGTTTTTACTGAGACAGTAAAGTGCGTAGGGAGGTTCTATACTAACAGACTTGAATAGGCCAATTGCAAAAAAAATTCAAAGACTGTACAAGTGAATTGAAAAACATAGCCTCAATTTGGTGAAAAAGGCCAATGGCAAATTTTCTTCTAAGACTGAACAAGTGAATTGAAAAAAGAGTCTCAAATTGGTGAAAAGGCCAATGGCTTGGTTTTTCTGAAACAGAATTTTTTTAAATAAATTTGCCTCCAAGCCTTGAATAGGCAAATGACAAAGTTTTTACTGAGACAGTAAAGTGCGTAGGGAGGTTCTATACTAACAGACTTGAATAGGCCAATTGCAAAAAAAATTCAAAGACTGTACAAGTGAATTGAAAAAACATAGCCTCAATTTGGTGAAAAAGGCCAATGGCAAATCTTCTTCTAAGACTGAACAAGTGAATTGAAAAAAAGAGTCTCAAATTGGTGAAAAGGCCAATGGCTTGGTTTTTCTGAAACAGAATTTTTTTAAATAAATTTGCCTCCAAGCCTTGAATAGGCAAATGACAAAGTTTTTACTGAGACAGTAAAGTGCGTAGGGAGGTTCTATACTAACAGACTTGAATAGGCCAATTGCAAAAAAATTCAAAGACTGTACAAGTGAATTGAAAAAACATAGCCTCAATTTGGTGAAAAAGGCCAATGGCAAATTTTCTTCTAAGACTGAACAAGTGAATTGAAAAAAGAGTCTCAAATTGGTGAAAAGGCCAATGGCTTGGTTTTTCTGAAACAGAATTTTTTTAAATAAATTTGCCTCCAAGCCTTGAATAGGCAAATGACAAAGTTTTTACTGAGACAGTAAAGTGCGTAGGGGAGGTTCTATACTAACAGACTTGAATAGGCCAATTGCAAAAAAATTCAAAGACTGTACAAGTGAATTGAAAAAACATAGCCTCAATTTGGTGAAAAAGGCCAATGGCAAATTTTCTTCTAAGACTGAACAAGTGAATTGAAAAAAGAGTCTCAAATTGGTGAAAAGGCCAATGGCTTGGTTTTTCTGAAACAGAATTTTTTTAAATAAATTTGCCTCCAAGCCTTGAATAGGCAAATGACAAAGTTTTTACTGAGACAGTAAAGTGCGTAGGGAGGTTCTATACTAACAGACTTGAATAGGCCAATTGCAAAAAAATTCAAAGACTGTACAAGTGAATTGAAAAAACATAGCCTCAATTTGGTGAAAAAGGCCAATGGCAAATTTTCTTCTAAGACTGAACAAGTGAATTGAAAAAAGAGTCTCAAATTGGTGAAAAGGCCAATGGCTTGGTTTTTCTGAAACAGAATTTTTTAAATAAATTTGCCTCCAAGCCTTGAATAGGCAAATGACAAAGTTTTTACTGAGACAGTAAAGTGCGTAGGGAGGTTCTATACTAACAGACTTGAATAGGCCAATTGCAAAAAAAATTCAAAGACTGTACAAGTGAATTGAAAAAACATAGCCTCAATTTGGTGAAAAAGGCCAATGGCAAATTTTCTTCTAAGACTGAACAAGTGAATTGAAAAAAGAGTCTCAAATTGGTGAAAAGGCCAATGGCTTGGTTTTTCTGAAACAGAATTTTTTTAAATAAATTTGCCTCCAAGCCTTGAATAGGCAAATGACAAAGTTTTTACTGAGACAGTAAAGTGCGTAGGGAGGTTCTATACTAACAGACTTGAATAGGCCAATTGCAAAAAAAATTCAAAGACTGTACAAGTGAATTGAAAAAACATAGCCTCAATTTGGTGAAAAAGGCCAATGGCAAATTTTCTTCTAAGACTGAACAAGTGAATTGAAAAAAGAGTCTCAAATTGGTGAAAAGGCCAATGGCTTGGTTTTTCTGAAACAGAATTTTTTTAAATAAATTTGCCTCCAAGCCTTGAATAGGCAAATGACAAAGTTTTACTGAGACAGTAAAGTGCGTAGGGAGGTTCTATACTAACAGACTTGAATAGGCCAATTGCAAAAAAATTCAAAGACTGTACAAGTGAATTGAAAAAACATAGCCTCAATTTGGTGAAAAAGGCCAATGGCAAATTTCTTCTAAGACTGAACAAGTGAATTGAAAAAAGAGTCTCAAATTGGTGAAAAGGCCAATGGCTTGGTTTTCTGAAACAGAATTTTTTAAATAAATTTGCCTCCAAGCCTTGAATAGGCAAATGACAAAGTTTTACTGAGACAGTAAAGTGCGTAGGGAGGTTCTATACTAACAGACTTGAGGCCAATTGCAAAAAAATTCAAAGACTGTACAAGTGAATTGAAAAAACATAGCCTCAATTTGGTGAAAAAGGCCAATGGCAAATTTTCTTCTAAGACTGAACAAGTGAATTGAAAAAAGAGTCTCAAATTGGTGAAAAGGCCAATGGCTTGGTTTTTCTGAAACAGAATTTTTTTAAAATAAATTTGCCTCCAAGCCTTGAATAGGCAAATGACAAAGTTTTTACTGAGACAGTAAAGTGCGTAGGGAGGTTCTATACTAACAGACTTGAATAGGCCAATTGCAAAAAAATTCAAAGACTGTACAAGTGAATTGAAAAAACATAGCCTCAATTTGGTGAAAAAAGGCCAATGGCAAATTTTCTTCTAAGACTGAACAAGTGAATTGAAAAAAGAGTCTCAAATTGGTGAAAAGGCCAATGGCTTGGTTTTTCTGAAACAGAATTTTTTTAAATAAATTTGCCTCAAGCCTTGAATAGGCAAATGACAAAGTTTTTACTGAGACAGTAAAGTGCGTAGGGAGGTTCTATACTAACAGACTTGAATAGGCCAATTGCAAAAAAATTCAAAGACTGTACAAGTGAATTGAAAAAACATAGCCTCAATTTGGTGAAAAAGGCCAATGGCAAATTTTCTTCTAAGACTGAACAAGTGAATTGAAAAAAGAGTCTCAAATTGGTGAAAAGGCCAATGGCTTGGTTTTTCTGAAACAGAATTTTTAAATAAATTTGCCTCAAGCCTTGAATAGGCAAATGACAAAGTTTTTACTGAGACAGTAAAGTGCGTAGGGAGGTTCTATACTAACAGACTTGAATAGGCCAATTGCAAAAAAATTCAAAGACTGTACAAGTGAATTGAAAAAACATAGCCTCAATTTGGTGAAAAAGGCCAATGGCAAATTTTCTTCTAAGACTGAACAAGTGAATTGAAAAAAGAGTCTCAAATTGGTGAAAAGGCCAATGGCTTGGTTTTTCTGAAACAGAATTTTTTAAATAAATTTGCCTCAAGCCTTGAATAGGCAAATGACAAAGTTTTTACTGAGACAGTAAAGTGCGTAGGGAGGTTCTATACTAACAGACTTGAATAGGCCAATTGCAAAAAAAATTCAAAGACTGTACAAGTGAATTGAAAAAACATAGCCTCAATTTGGTGAAAAAGGCCAATGGCAAATTTTCTTCTAAGACTGAACAAGTGAATTGAAAAAAAGAGTCTCAAATTGGTGAAAAGGCCAATGGCTTGGTTTTCTGAAACAGAATTTTTTAAATAAATTTGCCTCAAGCCTTGAATAGGCAAATGACAAAGTTTTTACTGAGACAGTAAAGTGCGTAGGGAGGTTCTATACTAACAGACTTGAATAGGCCAATTGCAAAAAAATTCAAAGACTGTACAAGTGAATTGAAAAAACATAGCCTCAATTTGGTGAAAAAGGCCAATGGCAAATTTTCTTCTAAGACTGAACAAGTGAATTGAAAAAAGAGTCTCAAATTGGTGAAAAGGCCAATGGCTTGGTTTTCTGAAACAGAATTTTTAAATAAATTTGCCTCCAAGCCTTGAATAGGCAAATGACAAAGTTTTTACTGAGACAGTAAAGTGCGTAGGGAGGTTCTATACTAACAGACTTGAATAGGCCAATTGCAAAAAAATTCAAAGACTGTACAAGTGAATTGAAAAACTGCCTCAATTTGGTGAAAAAGTTTTCTTCTAAATTGAAAAAAAAGAGTCTCAAATTGGTGAAAAGGCCAATGGCTTGGTTTTCTGAAACAAATTTTTAAATAAATTTGCCTCCAAGCCTTGAATAGGCAAATGACAAAGTTTTTACTGAGACAGTAAAGTGCGTTTCTATCTAACAGACTTGAATAAGCCAATTGCAAAAAAATTCAAAGACTGTACAAGTGAATTGAAAAAACATAGCCTCAATTTGGTGAAAAAGGCCAATGGCAAATTTTCTTCTAAGACTGAACAAGTGAATTGAAAAAAGAGTCTCAAATTGGTGAAAAGGCCAATGGCTTGGTTTTCTGAAACAGAATTTTTTAAATAAATTTGCCTCAAGCCTTGAATAGGCAAATGACAAAGTTTTTACTGAGACAGTAAAGTGCGTAGGGAGGTTCTATACTAACAGACTTGAATAGGCCAATTGCAAAAAAAATTCAAAGACTGTACAAGTGAATTGAAAAAACATAGCCTCAATTTGGTGAAAAAGGGCCAATGGCAAATTTTTCTTCTAAGACTGAACAAGTGAATTGAAAAAAGAGTCTCAAATTGGTGAAAAGGCCAATGGCTTGGTTTTCTGAAACAGAATTTTTAAAATAAATTTGCCTCAAGCCTTGAATAGGCAAATGACAAAGTTTTTACTGAGACAGTAAAGTGCGTAGGGAGGTTCTATACTAACAGACTTGAATAGGCCAATTGCAAAAAAAATTCAAAGACTGTACAAGTGAATTGAAAAAACATAGCCTCAATTTGGTGAAAAAGGCCAATGGCAAATTTTCTTCTAAGACTGAACAAGTGAATTGAAAAAAGAGTCTCAAATTGGTGAAAAGGCCAATGGCTTGGTTTTCTGAAACAGAATTTTTTAAATAAATTTGCCTCCAAGCCTTGAATAGGCAAATGACAAAGTTTTTACTGAGACAGTAAAGTGCGTAGGGAGGTTCTATACTAACAGACTTGAATAGGCCAATTGCAAAAAAATTCAAAGACTGTACAAGTGAATTGAAAAAACATAGCCTCAATTTGGTGAAAAAGGCCAATGGCAAATTTTCTTCTAAGACTGAACAAGTGAATTGAAAAAAGAGTCTCAAATTGGTGAAAAGGCCAATGGCTTGGTTTTTCTGAAACAGAATTTTTAAAATAAATTTGCCTCAAGCCTTGAATAGGCAAATGACAAAGTTTTTACTGAGACAGTAAAGTGCGTAGGGAGGTTCTATACTAACAGACTTGAATAGGCCAATTGCAAAAAAAATTCAAAGACTGTACAAGTGAATTGAAAAAACATAGCCTCAATTTGGTGAAAAAGGCCAATGGCAAATTTTCTTCTAAGACTGAACAAGTGAATTGAAAAAAAGAGTCTCAAATTGGTGAAAAGGCCAATGGCTTGGTTTTCTGAAACAGAATTTTTTAAATAAATTTGCCTCAAGCCTTGAATAGGCAAATGACAAAGTTTTTACTGAGACAGTAAAGTGCGTAGGGAGGTTCTATACTAACAGACTTGAATAGGCCAATTGCAAAAAAATTCAAAGACTGTACAAGTGAATTGAAAAAACATAGCCTCAATTTGGTGAAAAAGGCCAATGGCAAATTTTCTTCTAAGACTGAACAAGTGAATTGAAAAAAAGAGTCTCAAATTGGTGAAAAGGCCAATGGCTTGGTTTTTCTGAAACAGAATTTTTAAAAATAAATTTGCCTCAAGCCTTGAATAGGCAAATGACAAAGTTTTTACTGAGACAGTAAAGTGCGTAGGGAGGTTCTATACTAACAGACTTGAATAGGCCAATTGCAAAAAAATTCAAAGACTGTACAAGTGAATTGAAAAAACATAGCCTCAATTTGGTGAAAAAGGCCAATGGCAAATTTTCTTCTAAGACTGAACAAGTGAATTGAAAAAAGTCTCAAATTGGTGAAAAGGCCAATGGCTTGGTTTTCTGAAACAGAATTTTTTAAATAAATTTGCCTCAAGCCTTGAATAGGCAAATGACAAAGTTTTTACTGAGACAGTAAAGTGCGTAGGGAGGTTCTATACTAACAGACTTGAATAGGCCAATTGCAAAAAAAATTCAAAGACTGTACAAGTGAATTGAAAAAACATAGCCTCAATTTGGTGAAAAAGGCCAATGGCAAATTTCTTCTAAGACTGAACAAGTGAATTGAAAAAAGAGTCTCAAATTGGTGAAAAGGCCAATGGCTTGGTTTTCTGAAACAGAATTTTTTTAAATAAATTTGCCTCAAGCCTTGAATAGGCAAATGACAAAGTTTTTACTGAGACAGTAAAGTGCGTAGGGAGGTTCTATACTAACAGACTTGAATAGGCCAATTGCAAAAAAATTCAAAGACTGTACAAGTGAATTGAAAAAACATAGCCTCAATTTGGTGAAAAAGGCCAATGGCAAATTTTCTTCTAAGACTGAACAAGTGAATTGAAAAAAAGAGTCTCAAATTGGTGAAAAGGCCAATGGCTTGGTTTTCTGAAACAGAATTTTTTTAAATAAATTTGCCTCAAGCCTTGAATAGGCAAATGACAAAGTTTTTACTGAGACAGTAAAGTGCGTAGGGAGGTTCTATACTAACAGACTTGAATAGGCCAATTGCAAAAAAAATTCAAAGACTGTACAAGTGAATTGAAAAAACATAGCCTCAATTTGGTGAAAAAGGCCAATGGCAAATTTTCTTCTAAGACTGAACAAGTGAATTGAAAAAAGAGTCTCAAATTGGTGAAAAGGCCAATGGCTTGGTTTTCTGAAACAGAATTTTTTTAAATAAATTTGCCTCAAGCCTTGAATAGGCAAATGACAAAGTTTTTACTGAGACAGTAAAGTGCGTAGGGAGGTTCTATACTAACAGACTTGAATAGGCCAATTGCAAAAAAAAAATTCAAAGACTGTACAAGTGAATTGAAAAAACATAGCCTCAATTTGGTGAAAAAGGCCAATGGCAAATTTTCTTCTAAGACTGAACAAGTGAATTGAAAAAAAGAGTCTCAAATTGGTGAAAAGGCCAATGGCTTGGTTTTCTGAAACAGAATTTTTTTAAATAAATTTGCCTCCAAGCCTTGAATAGGCAAATGACAAAGTTTTACTGAGACAGTAAAGTGCGTAGGGAGGTTCTATACTAACAGACTTGAATAGGCCAATTGCAAAAAAATTCAAAGACTGTACAAGTGAATTGAAAAAACATAGCCTCAATTTGGTGAAAAAGGCCAATGGCAAATTTTCTTCTAAGACTGAACAAGTGAATTGAAAAAAGTCTCAAATTGGTGAAAAGGCCAATGGCTTGGTTTTCTGAAACAGAATTTTTTTAAATAAATTTGCCTCAAGCCTTGAATAGGCAAATGACAAAGTTTTTACTGAGACAGTAAAGTGCGTAGGGAGGTTCTATACTAACAGACTTGAATAGGCCAATTGCAAAAAAATTCAAAGACTGTACAAGTGAATTGAAAAAACATAGCCTCAATTTGGTGAAAAAGGCCAATGGCAAATTTTCTTCTAAGACTGAACAAGTGAATTGAAAAAAGAGTCTCAAATTGGTGAAAAGGCCAATGGCTTGGTTTTTCTGAAACAGAATTTTTTAAATAAATTTGCCTCAAGCCTTGAATAGGCAAATGACAAAGTTTTTACTGAGACAGTAAAGTGCGTAGGGAGGTTCTATACTAACAGACTTGAATAGGCCAATTGCAAAAAAAATTCAAAGACTGTACAAGTGAATTGAAAAAACATA
Organism: Aldrovandia affinis; assembly: GCA_029706075.1. Taxonomy (NCBI): domain Eukaryota; kingdom Metazoa; phylum Chordata; class Actinopteri; order Notacanthiformes; family Halosauridae; genus Aldrovandia; species Aldrovandia affinis. The sequence continues at coordinate 10,960 of JAINUG010001430.1, read as the reverse complement.
GCCTCAATTTGGTGAAAAAGGCCAATGGCAAATTTTCTTCTAAGACTGAACAAGTGAATTGAAAAAAGAGTCTCAAATTGGTGAAAAGGCCAATGGCTTGGTTTTCTGAAACAGAATTTTTAAAATAAATTTGCCTCAAGCCTTGAATAGGCAAATGACAAAGTTTTTACTGAGACAGTAAAGTGCGTAGGGAGGTTCTATACTAACAGACTTGAATAGGCCAATTGCAAAAAAAATTCAAAGACTGTACAAGTGAATTGAAAAAACATAGCCTCAATTTGGTGAAAAAGGCCAATGGCAAATTTTCTTCTAAGACTGAACAAGTGAATTGAAAAAAGAGTCTCAAATTGGTGAAAAGGCCAATGGCTTGGTTTTCTGAAACAGAATTTTTAAATAAATTTGCCTCAAGCCTTGAATAGGCAAATGACAAAGTTTTTACTGAGACAGTAAAGTGCGTAGGGAGGTTCTATACTAACAGACTTGAATAGGCCAATTGCAAAAAAAATTCAAAGACTGTACAAGTGAATTGAAAAAACATAGCCTCAATTTGGTGAAAAAGGCCAATGGCAAATTTTCTTCTAAGACTGAACAAGTGAATTGAAAAAAGAGTCTCAAATTGGTGAAAAGGCCAATGGCTTGGTTTTTCTGAAACAGAATTTTTAAAATAAATTTGCCTCCAAGCCTTGAATAGGCAAATGACAAAGTTTTTACTGAGACAGTAAAGTGCGTAGGGAGGTTCTATACTAACAGACTTGAATAGGCCAATTGCAAAAAAATTCAAAGACTGTACAAGTGAATTGAAAAAACATAGCCTCAATTTGGTGAAAAAGGCCAATGGCAAATTTTCTTCTAAGACTGAACAAGTGAATTGAAAAAAGAGTCTCAAATTGGTGAAAAGGCCAATGGCTTGGTTTTCTCTGAAACAGAATTTTTTTAAATAAATTTGCCTCAAGCCTTGAATAGGCAAATGACAAAGTTTTTACTGAGACAGTAAAGTGCGTAGGGAGGTTCTATACTAACAGACTTGAATAGGCCAATTGCAAAAAAAATTCAAAGACTGTACAAGTGAATTGAAAAAACATAGCCTCAATTTGGTGAAAAAGGCCAATGGCAAATTTTCTTCTAAGACTGAACAAGTGAATTGAAAAAAAGAGTCTCAAATTGGTGAAAAGGCCAATGGCTTGGTTTTCTGAAACAGAATTTTTAAATAAATTTGCCTCAAGCCTTGAATAGGCAAATGACAAAGTTTTTACTGAGACAGTAAAGTGCGTAGGGAGGTTCTATACTAACAGACTTGAATAGGCCAATTGCAAAAAAAATTCAAAGACTGTACAAGTGAATTGAAAAAACATAGCCTCAATTTGGTGAAAAAGGCCAATGGCAAATTTTCTTCTAAGACTGAACAAGTGAATTGAAAAAAAGAGTCTCAAATTGGTGAAAAGGCCAATGGCTTGGTTTTCTGAAACAGAATTTTTAAAATAAATTTGCCTCCAAGCCTTGAATAGGCAAATGACAAAGTTTTTACTGAGACAGTAAAGTGCGTAGGGAGGTTCTATACTAACAGACTTGAATAGGCCAATTGCAAAAAAATTCAAAGACTGTACAAGTGAATTGAAAAAACATAGCCTCAATTTGGTGAAAAAGGCCAATGGCAAATTTTCTTCTAAGACTGAACAAGTGAATTGAAAAAAAGAGTCTCAAATTGGTGAAAAGGCCAATGGCTTGGTTTTCTGAAACAGAATTTTTTAAATAAATTTGCCTCAAGCCTTGAATAGGCAAATGACAAAGTTTTTACTGAGACAGTAAAGTGCGTAGGGAGGTTCTATACTAACAGACTTGAATAGGCCAATTGCAAAAAAATTCAAAGACTGTACAAGTGAATTGAAAAAACATAGCCTCAATTTGGTGAAAAAGGCCAATGGCAAATTTTCTTCTAAGACTGAACAAGTGAATTGAAAAAAGAGTCTCAAATTGGTGAAAAGGCCAATGGCTTGGTTTTCTGAAACAGAATTTTTTTAAATAAATTTGCCTCCAAGCCTTGAATAGGCAAATGACAAAGTTTTTACTGAGACAGTAAAGTGCGTAGGGAGGTTCTATACTAACAGACTTGAATAGGCCAATTGCAAAAAAAAATTCAAAGACTGTACAAGTGAATTGAAAAAACATAGCCTCAATTTGGTGAAAAAGGCCAATGGCAAATTTTCTTCTAAGACTGAACAAGTGAATTGAAAAAAGAGTCTCAAATTGGTGAAAAGGCCAATGGCTTGGTTTTCTGAAACAGAATTTTTAAATAAATTTGCCTCAAGCCTTGAATAGGCAAATGACAAAGTTTTTACTGAGACAGTAAAGTGCGTAGGGAGGTTCTATACTAACAGACTTGAATAGGCCAAATTGGTGAAAAGGCCAAAAAAAATTTTTTAAAATAGACTGTACAAGTGAATTGAAAAACAGACTTGAATAGCCTCAATTTGGTGAAAAAAAACATAGCCTCAATTTGCCAATGGCAAATTTTCTTCTAAGACTGAACAAGTGAATTGAAAAAAGTCTCAAATTGGTGAAAAGGCCAATGGCTTGGTTTTCTGAAACAGAATTTTTAAAATAAATTTGCCTCCAAGCCTTGAATAGGCAAATGACAAAGTTTTTACTGAGACAGTAAAGTGCGTAGGGAGGTTCTATACTAACAGACTTGAATAGGCCAATTGCAAAAAAAATTCAAAGACTGTACAAGTGAATTGAAAAAACATAGCCTCAATTTGGTGAAAAAGGCCAATGGCAAATTTTCTTCTAAGACTGAACAAGTGAATTGAAAAAAGAGTCTCAAATTGGTGAAAAGGCCAATGGCTTGGTTTTCTGAAACAGAATTTTTAAATAAATTTGCCTCAAGCCTTGAATAGGCAAATGACAAAGTTTTTACTGAGACAGTAAAGTGCGTAGGGAGGTTCTATACTAACAGACTTGAATAGGCCAATTGCAAAAAAAATTCAAAGACTGTACAAGTGAATTGAAAAAACATAGCCTCAATTTGGTGAAAAAGGCCAATGGCAAATTTTCTTCTAAGACTGAACAAGTGAATTGAAAAAAAGAGTCTCAAATTGGTGAAAAGGCCAATGGCTTGGTTTTCTGAAACAGAATTTTTTTAAATAAATTTGCCTCCAAGCCTTGAATAGGCAAATGACAAAGTTTTTACTGAGACAGTAAAGTGCGTAGGGAGGTTCTATACTAACAGACTTGAATAGGCCAATTGCAAAAAAATTCAAAAGACTGTACAAGTGAATTGAAAAAACATAGCCTCAATTTGGTGAAAAAAGGCCAATGGCAAATTTTCTTCTAAGACTGAACAAGTGAATTGAAAAAAGAGTCTCAAATTGGTGAAAAGGCCAATGGCTTGGTTTTTCTGAAACAGAATTTTTTTAAATAAATTTGCCTCAAGCCTTGAATAGGCAAATGACAAAGTTTTTACTGAGACAGTAAAGTGCGTAGGGAGGTTCTATACTAACAGACTTGAATAGGCCAATTGCAAAAAAATTCAAAGACTGTACAAGTGAATTGAAAAAACATAGCCTCAATTTGGTGAAAAAGGCCAATGGCAAATTTTCTTCTAAGACTGAACAAGTGAATTGAAAAAAGAGTCTCAAATTGGTGAAAAGGCCAATGGCTTGGTTTTTCTGAAACAGAATTTTTTAAATAAATTTGCCTCAAAGACTTGAATAGGCAAATGACAAAGTTTTTACTGAGACAGTAAAGTGCGTAGGGAGGTTCTATACTAACAGACTTGAATAGGCCAATTGCAAAAAAATTCAAAGACTGTACAAGTGAATTGAAAAAACATAGCCTCAATTTGGTGAAAAAGGCCAATGGCAAATTTTCTTCTAAGACTGAACAAGTGAATTGAAAAAAGAGTCTCAAATTGGTGAAAAGGCCAATGGCTTGGTTTTCTGAAACAGAATTTTTTAAATAAATTTGCCTCAAGCCTTGAATAGGCAAATGACAAAGTTTTTACTGAGACAGTAAAGTGCGTAGGGAGGTTCTATACTAACAGACTTGAATAGGCCAATTGCAAAAAAATTCAAAGACTGTACAAGTGAATTGAAAAAACATAGCCTCAATTTGGTGAAAAAGGCCAATGGCAAATTTTCTTCTAAGACTGAACAAGTGAATTGAAAAAAGTCTCAAATTGGTGAAAAGGCCAATGGCTTGGTTTTCTGAAACAGAATTTTTTTAAATAAATTTGCCTCAAGCCTTGAATAGGCAAATGACAAAGTTTTTACTGAGACAGTAAAGTGCGTAGGGAGGTTCTATACTAACAGACTTGAATAGGCCAATTGCAAAAAAATTCAAAGACTGTACAAGTGAATTGAAAAAACATAGCCTCAATTTGGTGAAAAGGCCAATGGCAAATTTTCTTCTAAGACTGAACAAGTGAATTGAAAAAAAGAGTCTCAAATTGGTGAAAAGGCCAATGGCTTGGTTTTCTGAAACAGAATTTTTAAAATAAATTTGCCTCCAAGCCTTGAATAGGCAAATGACAAAGTTTTTACTGAGACAGTAAAGTGCGTAGGGAGGTTCTATACTAACAGACTTGAATAGGCCAATTGCAAAAAAAATTCAAAGACTGTACAAGTGAATTGAAAAAACATAGCCTCAATTTGGTGAAAAAGGCCAATGGCAAATTTTCTTCTAAGACTGAACAAGTGAATTGAAAAAAGAGTCTCAAATTGGTGAAAAGGCCAATGGCTTGGTTTTCTGAAACAGAATTTTTAAATAAATTTGCCTCAAGCCTTGAATAGGCAAATGACAAAGTTTTTACTGAGACAGTAAAGTGCGTAGGGAGGTTCTATACTAACAGACTTGAATAGGCCAATTGCAAAAAAAATTCAAAGACTGTACAAGTGAATTGAAAAAACATAGCCTCAATTTGGTGAAAAAGGCCAATGGCAAATTTTCTTCTAAGACTGAACAAGTGAATTGAAAAAAGAGTCTCAAATTGGTGAAAAGGCCAATGGCTTGGTTTTCTGAAACAGAATTTTTTAAATAAATTTGCCTCAAGCCTTGAATAGGCAAATGACAAAGTTTTTACTGAGACAGTAAAGTGCGTAGGGAGGTTCTATACTAACAGACTTGAATAGGCCAATTGCAAAAAAATTCAAAAGACTGTACAAGTGAATTGAAAAAACATAGCCTCAATTTGGTGAAAAAGGCCAATGGCAAATTTTCTTCTAAGACTGAACAAGTGAATTGAAAAAAAGAGTCTCAAATTGGTGAAAAGGCCAATGGCTTGGTTTTTCTGAAACAGAATTTTTAAATAAATTTGCCTCAAGCCTTGAATAGGCAAATGACAAAGTTTGTACTGAGACAGTAAAGTGCGTAGGGAGGTTCTATACTAACAGACTTGAATAGGCCAATTGCAAAAAAAATTCAAAGACTGTACAAGTGAATTGAAAAAACATAGCCTCAATTTGGTGAAAAAGGCCAATGGCAAATTTTCTTCTAAGACTGAACAAGTGAATTGAAAAAAGAGTCTCAAATTGGTGAAAAGGCCAATGGCTTGGTTTTTCTGAAACAGAATTTTTTAAATAAATTTGCCTCCAAGCCTTGAATAGGCAAATGACAAAGTTTTTACTGAGACAGTAAAGTGCGTAGGGAGGTTCTATACTAACAGACTTGAATAGGCCAATTGCAAAAAAATTCAAAGACTGTACAAGTGAATTGAAAAAACATAGCCTCAATTTGGTGAAAAAAGGCCAATGGCAAATTTTCTTCTAAGACTGAACAAGTGAATTGAAAAAAGAGTCTCAAATTGGTGAAAAGGCCAATGGCTTGGTTTTCTGAAACAGAATTTTTAAATAAATTTGCCTCCAAGCCTTGAATAGGCAAATGACAAAGTTTTTACTGAGACAGTAAAGTGCGTAGGGAGGTTCTATACTAACAGACTTGAATAGGCCAATTGCAAAAAAATTCAAAGACTGTACAAGTGAATTGAAAAAACATAGCCTCAATTTGGTGAAAAAGGCCAATGGCAAATTTTCTTCTAAGACTGAACAAGTGAATTGAAAAAAGAGTCTCAAATTGGTGAAAAGGCCAATGGCTTGGTTTTCTGAAACAGAATTTTTAAAATAAATTTGCCTCCAAGCCTTGAATAGGCAAATGACAAAGTTTTTACTGAGACAGTAAAGTGCGTAGGGAGGTTCTATACTAACAGACTTGAATAGGCCAATTGCAAAAAAATTCAAAGACTGTACAAGTGAATTGAAAAAACATAGCCTCAATTTGGTGAAAAAGGCCAATGGCAAATTTTCTTCTAAGACTGAACAAGTGAATTGAAAAAAGTCTCTCAAATTGGTGAAAAGGCCAATGGCTTGGTTTTCTGAAACAGAATTTTTAAATAAATTTGCCTCAAGCCTTGAATAGGCAAATGACAAAGTTTTTACTGAGACAGTAAAGTGCGTAGGGAGGTTCTATACTAACAGACTTGAATAGGCCAATTGCAAAAAAAATTCAAAGACTGTACAAGTGAATTGAAAAAACATAGCCTCAATTTGGTGAAAAAGGCCAATGGCAAATTTTCTTCTAAGACTGAACAAGTGAATTGAAAAAAGAGTCTCAAATTGGTGAAAAGGCCAATGGCTTGGTTTTCTGAAACAGATTTTTTTAAATAAATTTGCCTCAAGCCTTGAATAGGCAAATGACAAAGTTTTTACTGAGACAGTAAAGTGCGTAGGGAGGTTCTATACTAACAGACTTGAATAGGCCAATTGCAAAAAAAATTCAAAGACTGTACAAGTGAATTGAAAAAACATAGCCTCAATTTGGTGAAAAAAGGCCAATGGCAAATTTTCTTCTAAGACTGAACAAGTGAATTGAAAAAAGTCTCAAATTGGTGAAAAGGCCAATGGCTTGGTTTTCTGAAACAGAATTTTTAAATAAATTTGCCTCAAGCCTTGAATAGGCAAATGACAAAGTTTTTACTGAGACAGTAAAGTGCGTAGGGAGGTTCTATACTAACAGACTTGAATAGGCCAATTGCAAAAAAATTCAAAGACTGTACAAGTGAATTGAAAAAACATAGCCTCAATTTGGTGAAAAAGGCCAATGGCAAATTTTCTTCTAAGACTGAACAAGTGAATTGAAAAAAAGAGTCTCAAATTGGTGAAAAGGCCAATGGCTTGGTTTTCTGAAACAGAATTTTTTTAAATAAATTTGCCTCAAGCCTTGAATAGGCAAATGACAAAGTTTTTACTGAGACAGTAAAGTGCGTAGGGAGGTTCTATACTAACAGACTTGAATAGGCCAATTGCAAAAAAATTCAAAGACTGTACAAGTGAATTGAAAAAACATAGCCTCAATTTGGTGAAAAAGGCCAATGGCAAATTTTCTTCTAAGACTGAACAAGTGAATTGAAAAAAGAGTCTCAAATTGGTGAAAAGGCCAATGGCTTGGTTTTTCTGAAACAGAATTTTTAAAATAAATTTGCCTCAAGCCTTGAATAGGCAAATGACAAAGTTTTTACTGAGACAGTAAAGTGCGTAGGGAGGTTCTATACTAACAGACTTGAATAGGCCAATTGCAAAAAAAATTCAAAGACTGTACAAGTGAATTGAAAAAACATAGCCTCAATTTGGTGAAAAAGGCCAATGGCAAATTTTCTTCTAAGACTGAACAAGTGAATTGAAAAAAGAGTCTCAAATTGGTGAAAAGGCCAATGGCTTGGTTTTCTGAAACAGAATTTTTAAAATAAATTTGCCTCCAAGCCTTGAATAGGCAAATGACAAAGTTTTTACTGAGACAGTAAAGTGCGTAGGGAGGTTCTATACTAACAGACTTGAATAGGCCAATTGCAAAAAAAATTCAAAGACTGTACAAGTGAATTGAAAAAACATAGCCTCAATTTGGTGAAAAAGGCCAATGGCAAATTTTCTTCTAAGACTGAACAAGTGAATTGAAAAAAGAGTCTCAAATTGGTGAAAAGGCCAATGGCTTGGTTTTCTGAAACAGAATTTTTTTAAATAAATTTGCCTCAAGCCTTGAATAGGCAAATGACAAAGTTTTTACTGAGACAGTAAAGTGCGTAGGGAGGTTCTATACTAACAGACTTGAATAGGCCAATTGCAAAAAAATTCAAAGACTGTACAAGTGAATTGAAAAAACATAGCCTCAATTTGGTGAAAAAGGCCAATGGCAAATTTTCTTCTAAGACTGAACAAGTGAATTGAAAAAGAGTCTCAAATTGGTGAAAAGGCCAATGGCTTGGTTTTTCTGAAACAGAATTTTTTTTAAATAAATTTGCCTCCAAGCCTTGAATAGGCAAATGACAAAGTTTTTACTGAGACAGTAAAGTGCGTAGGGAGGTTCTATACTAACAGACTTGAATAGGCCAATTGCAAAAAAAATTCAAAGACTGTACAAGTGAATTGAAAAAACATAGCCTCAATTTGGTGAAAAAGGCCAATGGCAAATTTTCTTCTAAGACTGAACAAGTGAATTGAAAAAAGAGTCTCAAATTGGTGAAAAGGCCAATGGCTTGGTTTTCTGAAACAGAATTTTTAAAATAAATTTGCCTCAAGCCTTGAATAGGCAAATGACAAAGTTTTTACTGAGACAGTAAAGTGCGTAGGGAGGTTCTATACTAACAGACTTGAATAGGCCAATTGCAAAAAAATTCAAAGACTGTACAAGTGAATTGAAAAAACATAGCCTCAATTTGGTGAAAAAGGCCAATGGCAAATTTTCTTCTAAGACTGAACAAGTGAATTGAAAAAAAGAGTCTCAAATTGGTGAAAAGGCCAATGGCTTGGTTTTCTGAAACAGAATTTTTAAATAAATTTGCCTCCAAGCCTTGAATAGGCAAATGACAAAGTTTTTACTGAGACAGTAAAGTGCGTAGGGAGGTTCTATACTAACAGACTTGAATAGGCCAATTGCAAAAAAATTCAAAGACTGTACAAGTGAATTGAAAAAACATAGCCTCAATTTGGTGAAAAAGGCCAATGGCAAATTTTCTTCTAAGACTGAACAAGTGAATTGAAAAAAGAGTCTCAAATTGGTGAAAAGGCCAATGGCTTGGTTTTCTGAAACAGAATTTTTAAAATAAATTTGCCTCAAGCCTTGAATAGGCAAATGACAAAGTTTTTACTGAGACAGTAAAGTGCGTAGGGAGGTTCTATACTAACAGACTTGAATAGGCCAATTGCAAAAAAAATTCAAAGACTGTACAAGTGAATTGAAAAAACATAGCCTCAATTTGGTGAAAAAAGGCCAATGGCAAATTTTCTTCTAAGACTGAACAAGTGAATTGAAAAAAAGAGTCTCAAATTGGTGAAAAGGCCAATGGCTTGGTTTTTCTGAAACAGAATTTTTAAATAAATTTGCCTCAAGCCTTGAATAGGCAAATGACAAAGTTTTTACTGAGACAGTAAAGTGCGTAGGGAGGTTCTATACTAACAGACTTGAATAGGCCAATTGCAAAAAAAATTCAAAGACTGTACAAGTGAATTGAAAAAACATAGCCTCAATTTGGTGAAAAAGGCCAATGGCAAATTTTCTTCTAAGACTGAACAAGTGAATTGAAAAAAGTCTCAAATTGGTGAAAAGGCCAATGGCTTGGTTTTCTGAAACAGAATTTTTTAAATAAATTTGCCTCAAGCCTTGAATAGGCAAATGACAAAGTTTTTACTGAGACAGTAAAGTGCGTAGGGAGGTTCTATACTAACAGACTTGAATAGGCCAATTGCAAAAAAATTCAAAGACTGTACAAGTGAATTGAAAAAACATAGCCTCAATTTGGTGAAAAAGGCCAATGGCAAATTTTCTTCTAAGACTGAACAAGTGAATTGAAAAAAGAGTCTCAAATTGGTGAAAAGGCCAATGGCTTGGTTTTCTGAAACAGAATTTTTTAAAATAAATTTGCCTCCAAGCCTTGAATAGGCAAATGACAAAGTTTTTACTGAGACAGTAAAGTGCGTAGGGAGGTTCTATACTAACAGACTTGAATAGGCCAATTGCAAAAAAAATTCAAAGACTGTACAAGTGAATTGAAAAAACATAGCCTCAATTTGGTGAAAAGGCCAATGGCAAATTTTCTTCTAAGACTGAACAAGTGAATTGAAAAAAGAGTCTCAAATTGGTGAAAAGGCCAATGGCTTGGTTTTTTCTGAAACAGAATTTTTAAAATAAATTTGCCTCAAGCCTTGAATAGGCAAATGACAAAGTTTTTACTGAGACAGTAAAGTGCGTAGGGAGGTTCTATACTAACAGACTTGAATAGGCCAATTGCAAAAAAATTCAAAGACTGTACAAGTGAATTGAAAAAACATAGCCTCAATTTGGTGAAAAAGGCCAATGGCAAATTTTCTTCTAAGACTGAACAAGTGAATTGAAAAAAGAGTCTCAAATTGGTGAAAAGGCCAATGGCTTGGTTTTTCTGAAACAGAATTTTTAAATAAATTTGCCTCAAGCCTTGAATAGGCAAATGACAAAGTTTTTACTGAGACAGTAAAGTGCGTAGGGAGGTTCTATACTAACAGACTTGAATAGGCCAATTGCAAAAAAATTCAAAGACTGTACAAGTGAATTGAAAAAACATAGCCTCAATTTGGTGAAAAAGGCCAATGGCAAATTTTCTTCTAAGACTGAACAAGTGAATTGAAAAAAGAGTCTCAAATTGGTGAAAAGGCCAATGGCTTGGTTTTCTGAAACAGAATTTTTAAATAAATTTGCCTCAAGCCTTGAATAGGCAAATGACAAAGTTTTTACTGAGACAGTAAAGTGCGTAGGGAGGTTCTATACTAACAGACTTGAATAGGCCAATTGCAAAAAAATTCAAAGACTGTACAAGTGAATTGAAAAAACATAGCCTCAATTTGGTGAAAAAGGCCAATGGCAAATTTTCTTCTAAGACTGAACAAGTGAATTGAAAAAAGAGTCTCAAATTGGTGAAAAGGCCAATGGCTTGGTTTTCTGAAAC